>JAVHJQ010000075.1:0-13900 GCA_031306095.1 Pyricularia sp. CD86 | reverse complement strand
AAAAAAAAAAAAAAAAAAAAGATTTGAACAAATAAATCCAAACCTCCGACGTTGCATCAATCGTACCACGTAAAAAAACAGTGGATTAGCATTGATTCATATCATCAACGCGAGATGGAATCTGGCAGATATAATAAGCACCATCCAAGGCATCGGGACATTTGCCCCTTTCAGTAGCCGAGTCAAGCTAGGTCCTCATTATACCCCATACAAAATGGTCGCGAACCCAGTTGCCGATGGGCAGGACGTAACGTGTATACGGTATAGGTATAGGCACATAAGAAAGAAAAAAAGAAAAAAGAGGCACAAGCAGGGTACTGTAGGTTGTAGGTAATTACCCCCTCCAAAAACTACCTAGCGGGCTTCTTTGCGCGTGACCACATTTCTCCAAGGCCAACCCCGCAAATTTCTCCACGTCTCGCCCGCCAGGTACGACACCACAGCCCTCCAGTGTTCCATAGAGCCCCCAGGGGCCCAGGGTATGCCCAGCGATGATTTACGCGGAGCCGTGGCGTGTGGAGAGGAGGGGGGGAATCAAAAAGAGGAAAAAAAGGAGAGCTTGAAAAATGGGGATCGTCGACTTACTTTGCTCGGGCTGTCACTTATTTCTCAATCGCGCTTAGGGGGTCCCTTTTTATTGCTGGTGCCGGGTTTTCTATTTTATTCTTTTTTGTCCCCATCGTTTTTTTTTCTTAGTTTTGGGTTTTAACAATACTCTAGCTTGCCCTACTCACCCACCCGGTCGTGGTCGTCGTTTTAAACAAAAGGATGCAAAATTGCTGCCATATACACGACTGCAGACTTCAACTGATGGAATAGCCCCCAATTTGCCATCATGCTGCTATTCACAAAACTCGCGGCCCCCAAGGCCCCAAAGCGCCGGTCAAGAGCTGGTGAGTTTGGCTGGCTTGTAGCGCGGCACAATTACCATGTGTGGACTGGTTGACTGACTTTTACGTCCTCTTGGCCACTATTCTAGGTTGCACATCCTGGTATGATCTTCCCGCCATTGCTTGAACTGTGTTTTTCAGCTGCTCAGATAGGATCGCTAACACACAACCCCCCCATGTTACAGCAAAGAAAGGGTCTGTTGTGTTCTCAGCTTCACTTGCTTGCCTAGTACCCCCCACGCTTCAGCCGCTTATCCCCATTGCAACCACGGCGTGGTTGGGAGGGATACGCTATGCGGCCACTATACTTTGCAAATCACATGCGAAAAGCGTTTCTCTAACAAAAGCTGACTGTTGAGAATTGGCAAAAACATAGAAAAAGAAATGTAACGAGGAACGACCACAGTGCTCCCGGTGTGCGGAGCGAGGGAGCTCCTGTGTTTATGAGCCTGTTAGGCCCAGGCAGCGCAGGAAGCGTGATTCTTTCATTTCCTCGCTGGGAGACGCGTCTACCAACGGAGCACACCAGCGTGATGCTGCCGAGGACGACCATGTCGCCCGATTTGATAGGTTCGACGCCTGCGAGAACCGCCTCAGCCAGCATCAACGCGTCTCACATGACTGGGGGCATCAGCCTTGGCAAGCGAGTATGCCTGATACATTTGACGACGATCTCATCTTCTCTCCACTTGACGACGCTTTTGATCCAAACGTGCTTCTGGCACCTCCACTAGAGACCAGTTCAGTTATAATAAATCCGGACGAAGAATTCACCGGGCCGCTCAACTCGACTACCCAGCTAAGAGTGCTCAGATACGACGAAGACGACGACGACTGCGAGGAGGAAATCGACATTGCAGGAGGAGGGGCAGGGCTGATTGGAATCAAGCACGATAGAAGGAGCTCATTCACGTCGACGACAACCGTGGCAACAAACACAACCACCGGAAACACCATCTTCAGCACAGACCTAACAATATGCTCCCCTGCGACTGTCCGCTCGCCTCTCCTCGAGTTCACATGCCCTTCCTTCTCTGAATTTTCCGAAAACCCTCGCCAAAGGTCACTGGTGGATCACTTCTGCAACGTCCTTTCTCATTTGATCGTCTTCCGTGAGGAAACGGGTAATCCATTTCAGCAGCTTGTTCTGCCACTGATGCGTGGTGGCGGCGGCGGCAACAATTCTCCCGTTGCCGATGCGGTCTTCGCGTTGGCAGGAGCGCACTTGGAACACAGAGGTGTGGATTCGAAAGAGGGCGAAAAGTCGCTCTACTTTCATCACCGGGCAATTCAGGGGCTTGCGGGTTTGATACGGATGCACGATGCAGGCGTGAATAGGAATGAAGTCTTGGCGGCTATCATGCTACTCATTTACTACGAAGTGGTAAGATTCGCAGATCATGATATGGCACTCTTGGTGATTTTTTACTAACTTTGACCCAAAATAGCTGGTTCAGAGAGGTCGCTCCAATATTGTCGAGGGTCACCTGAAGGGCGCTCTCACAGTCATGTGCTCGAATCCCGAGCCGTTGGATTCGACGGGAATCTTCCTAGAGCGAGTGAGTATCCCTTTCCACTGATTTAGAAAAAGAAAAAAAAAGATACGTTCTGACCAGCCCCTTATAGGCATTCCGCTTCTACGACGTGATCGCGGCTCTTTCATTTGGCACAGCGCCACTCTCCACCGCCCCGGCAGCAGGTTGTCTTGTGCCATTCCCGATATCGGCACCTACCGCAACGTCCACTCTCAACAACGTGGACAGTCTGTTGGGCATGGCCACGACGCTGTGGCCCATAATTCATCGTCTATCCGCCCTACTCCCGCTCAAGACCGACGTCGCAAAGGCGCGTGATGCTGGCCACAACGGCAAGGTCGCAGTGCTGCGAACCGAATTTGAAACCACTGTCGGCGCTGTAGAGGCTGCATTGCTCGGATGGACCCCCAACCTGCCGACCGGATGGGTTCTTCACGAGAGCGATCCAACCAAGCTGGTGGAAGATACCACAGCTGCGAAAGACGAAACACCCGAAGGGGAAGAGAAGAGGTCAGGTGGCGTCTCGGCCCGCCTGCACTCGATTCTCAACAATGCCCTCGCCTACCGCAACTCGGCCCTCGTCTACTTGTACCGCACTGTGCTCTCGCACCCGCGCGACCACCCGCTCGTCCAGCGCCACGCAAACCTCTCGCTGAGGCACTGCGCGGCGACGGTGGAACACCAAGGACCCATGGGCGCGCTGCTGTGGCCGCTGTTTGTCGCTGCGTGTGAGGCTGCGACCGAGGCCGATCGAGATACTGCGCGGACGGCTTTCGCGGCCATTGACAAGAGACAAGGCATGACCAACATCGAGCGGGCATGGGACATTGTTCAGGAAGTTTGGAGAAGGGCGGAGGGCGCGAGTGGAGAGGCTGTGAAGGGAGATGGTCTGGGCTCAGGCTCGAGTCCTGCTCAGTTGTCCATGGCCTGCTCCCGAGAAATCAAGGGGACGGCTGATATGTGGAGGGTGGTTAGCAAGGAGATGGGCGTAAACATTGTTTTTGGTTGATGGGCAGGAACAGAAAAAAAAAAAAAAGGATTGGACGGCGATGACAAGGATATGACTGACGAGGATCAGGCAGGGCGAATCTTGGAAAGGGGTGATGTTCAAGGGCTCAGGGGCTGGAAAAGTTGGTCTATTGAAGCTTGGAATACTGATAATATCAGCACAACGATACCAGTCAATTCTGTGTACTTTATTGTTTTGCGGCAGCTCGTACAAGACACTTCTGAGATGCTAGCCTAATTTACAATCTTCGTTTGTTCTTAACTATCAAGGTTCATTCGGGTCATTCAGACTATTCAGACCAAACAAGCATCGAAGATCAATGATTGATGAACGACCCCCATTTCCCAGCGGCCTTTGCCAGGAGCATTGCTTTCACTGGAGGAAAGCCGTGGCGGCTTGTCTTAATGTTACCTATATCCAAAACCTTGACGTCTCACAACCCTTTGTTGCGGGACATCGTAGTAGCCGTCCTTGATCACGCTGTCTTCCCCCTGGTCTTGGCTCTTATTATTTATCTCGGAAGAGAGGAACTGTGCCTTGCTTTACTGTAGGACAGCATTAAAACACGAGATTTGTATAATTTTGGAAAGCGGAGACACAAAAGACCAAAGACAAAAGACAACATGCAGCTAGCCGCACGTGTATATGGATGAATGGCACGGTTGGTTGGTAGCCAGTACCTGGCAAGCCTGGGTGCCTTGCTTGGTGACTTGGTTGGGTTCAGCTGAAAAGCGTCCCCCCCGTTAGCTGCGCTGATAAACAAATGTCTTGGTATACTTGCTGGATGGACCAGCGAGGCAGGTGTTAACCAACCCACACAGGGGGGCGGGTTGTGATTGATATTTGTGGTGATTATGAAATATTTCTTTATCTGTCTCAAAGATTAAGCCATGGGGACCAAAGTAGGTAGGTAGGTAGCTTTGGTCCTTTGAGCCCCCGATTGACGACATGGTAAGCATGGCTTGCAGGGGAAGCAAAGAAAAGATGCTTACCTACCTTGCCTAGGTACCTACCCTTGCTACCTTACGTACAAACGGGCGAACAAAAGGGCGAAAGTGGCTGGTCAGTCTTCCATTCAGCGGGTCGTCAAGGGTAGGCTGGTACCCCTGACGCTTGGCGGTAGTTGCACCTTCCAGAAACGAAACCATCCGACGCAACGAGAGGTCATGTTAGCTTGGAAAATTACGAAGTAAAGGTGCCTGGCAGGCCTGGTAAGCTTGTGTGGCGATGTTTGCAATTCAATTTTCTTTTGTTATCCTCAGATCCTCCTCTCTCCCCTAATTGCGATGGAAGGCTGAATTAAGAAGCGATTTACGAGATTACGCTTGATCGATGAACCAGCAGCGTTGGTACACTTGCAAGCGATCCGTCTAACCGAGAGTCTCCGCAAGGCTCCATGCCACCACCATGTTTCTTGATTGAGCCCATCCATGACAAGTATATCCTGTAATTACTATACAGTAGATTCATTCGATTCTAGTTCTAGACAAGCAAGACAAGATACCAAGACTACCTATACTCTAAATGTACAAATTGTATTCACCAGTCTCGGATGTCAACCCGGATTGTCGCACCCGCAGGTGTGAAAGCGGTGTCCCGCAATTGTCAATTTCATTCCCCTCTCTCAGCCGGAGCGGGGGAAAAGAATACGATACCTTGCAGTACGTACCAGATGTTAGGGAGCGCGCCTTGTGGATGGAGAGAGGGTACTGCTTAGGCGGGGGGTTTTTTTTTTGGTCTGTCGCCATGGCGGTTGGGATTTTACCCTGAGCCGACCTCCTCACTGGGCGAATGCCAACCACCCAATCAGACCTCGCCTTCCCCAACCGTGATCCAGGCATTGGGGGTATTTTTGTTTCTTTACGGCTAAAAGGCTCTCCACCGATGGATAAGAAGCAAAATAAGCAGTGGGACTGGGCCGTTGATCGGAAATTGGGGAAGGCACACAACCTTGCTCCTGGTTAGCACCCAAGTCCATCCTGGCCCAATTCCCTAGAATATCTTTTTTGTTACTTCGTAGGAAGATCCACAACACGTGTTCTGCGTGTGCGGGAAGTCATCGTTCATTGGATTCATGCTACTTCAATTCACCCCTGCATGATCTCGCAAAGTTTATTGTATAATCTGACGCTTTGATCAATGTTCATGTTGGGAAACGATTAGAGTCTCCCCGTAATTCGATTTGTGACTGCTTTTGTTTTGCGAATTCACAACTTGGGCCAATCTGGTGACTTTGTTTCCGGACGTGTCGCTCCAGCGAGCCAGTCCAGAATTGTCTACGCGAGCACCATACCTACTCGTTGGTACAGACGGTTCCTCTTTCACCGAACAAGTCTTCTTGGCTCCTCCTCTCAAGACGGCCACCTCCCATAGGTGGAATAGGCCGGGCGATATCAATGTTCGCCGCCTCTCCCGGTGAGGAGCAGCCTTCTCCGGCTTGACCCAGGCAATCACAGCTGCCAAGATCGCATGGGGTGGCATCCACTCAAGCCAAGCCGCTGGGACCACGGAAAACACAGGCTGTGGGATTTGGGTCCAGGCAACCCCAATTTACTCGCTTCTCTATTGATTCCCTGATCCACCTGAGATATGGCTTTCTGATCTATGTAACCCGAAGTGCGGGAACATGAGACCTCAGCCCATACGATGTTCTGCACAGGTGTAGCGAGGAGGGCATTTTTCAAAAACAGGACAAAAACAACTCTGATCGAGCCTGGTCGGCGTGAGGATCAGAAAAAAAAAGAAAAGAAAAGAATAAGAGTCAGAGTCAGAGTCGTGTCCAACAGGTACCAAGTCTGGCAGGTTCACAATCCCCAGTAAAGGCTCATTCATCATGGTGGCATCGGATCGCGGACCGGGGGGTTTGCCAATATTATTGAACCACCCCATACTCGCGTCGTTTGCTTGGCCCTTGCCCTTCTCGGGCAGGTACTTTCCCACACCTGCATGTCTGGCCTGCAGGGCTAACACCGACGACGACAGGGCGAAGAGGTAAAGGACGGAGACAATCTTGTTGTCTTCCATTTTCGTCATGGGCTATCCATTTTACCCCTGGCCGGTGTACTCCGCCTGCCAACCCTCCTCCCTACCCCATGGGTACGTATGTATGTATGTATGCAGTTGGAAGTGGTAACAAAGCCCAAAAGTATATCACGGCAGCCCTTCCCAACCCTCCTCGATGCGGGTTTTCTTCTTTTCCTTCTTCACCCCCTCAGCTTCCCTCGAGTGCATGCTCCAAGTCGACGAATAAAGGCCCTGATTTATTCAACTTTCGTTGCCAACTTTACGGTTTAAACCTCCTCCAACGAAAACCTCAGTCAACATGAAGGTCATCGCCATTCTGTCGCTCGTCTCGCTCGCCTTTGGCAGCGTCGTTGAGAAGCGCGAGTGTGCCGGCAACAACTGCAACCGTGCCATCACCGGTGTTGCAGACCGCCCTGCTCCCATCTCGATCCGCCAGGCCGACTGCTCCAGCTTCCAGACCACCGTTGTCACCCCGCCTGCCACGTACGTTACACCATAATGGTCTTCTAGGGTCCTCTTAGACTCCAAAACTAAACATACTAACACTCACCTCCCTCTCTCCAGTACCGTGACTGTGACCGTCGAGGCTGAGGGCACCGCCGTCATCAAGCGTGACGCCATCCTCGAGATCCGCCAGGCCACCGTCAACGTCAAGCCCACCTACGCCACCGCTTGCTCGTCTGACGCCGCCTACGCTTCGGCCTGCAGCTGCTGGGGCATCACCTCCGCCGTCAGCACTGCTCCCACCCCCACCGTCACCGTCACCAGCACCATCGACTACTGCGACGACTTGTAAATGGCTTCGACGCTGGCTTGATGGCAAAGGGGGTTTTGCTGCGAGGAGGAGGTTCCTGGACGTGGAGGAAGTGGCTGTTAACAACAGTCTAGGGTTGATTGGGCTTCATCTTTGGGGACGTGTTTTGAACGTTCCCCAGAGCAGCGAGTGGCTTGGTCGGACCCGAAGCATCATTCACGACCGGGTATGGATTCTTGCAGTAGGACTCCCTGCTGTCAGGGGGTTGATGCATGTAACGGGACTTTAACGAGGAAAAAAATACGATTAGATTCTTGTAAATGCTAATGATTAAAGATCTTGACACAAAAACCTGTGTGACCTCAGTGACGTGTATTTTTATCTCGAAGTGTTCCTTTTTTCTTCATCAGCAAGAATAACAGTAAATGCTCAACCATGTCAACCGCTTTTTTTGGTCGGGCACAGTCACTTACACGTTGTGTCACTTCGGCCGAACCATGTCCCCGGGTAATTTGAACGTGGTCTTGGTCCCTGGTTTCCCTCCCGCATTTGCAATTTATCCTATAGTAGAGTAATTATAAATAGCCGTCATTGACACCACTTGCTGTGATAGTATGCAGTAGCGAAGTAGAAAGGGTTTAGTGACTTGTATTTTACCGCTTACCGACACGCAGTAGGGTCACAAACTTTTATTCTTCACCCAAATACAGACACACACACACACACCATTGGCAACTGAAAGGCGAGCAACCGCTTATTTGACGTGAACCATGTACTGGTTGTGAGGTCGGTTGTATTCCAAGGCATCATGAGGCCGTGAGAACAAACGCAGTTCTCGTAGACGGATGGCAAAGCCCTGAAAAGCCCCCATAGCTTGCGTATCATTTGGTATGTATACTGAATATGTTGCTAAATCATCAAGTTTAGATATCTCTCCATTCGCAGCCATGGTTAGAACTTTAGAAGCTCAGGACGGTGGACCACCACCTTTCCCCTTCCCTCCTTACCCTGGGCCACACAAAACCAAAGAACTTGATCCTCGTAGTTCCATGTTACCAAATAAGGACATCCACAATATTTATTGTCTTTGAAGCTCCGACGGCCCACTTCAAGCTGGTAACAGTCTTATGAGCTGCCAAGAAGTATCTCTTGTCCCCGACTCAGCCCGCAAGTTCGTGGTACATGGATACATTGTAGTCCAAGCCATGCCTCATCATCGCAGCTCTACGCCGTTATAAAAGCAAACATATGACAAAAAGAGAAGCCTACCGACCAATATCCCGAAGATCAGGCTTCGTGACCTGCTGGGCCATGGATTTGCTGTTGAACCACACAGCGAACTGGGCGGCAAACCCAAGGCATGGGCGAGCGAGATATTGCAGTTCAGGCGCCCACTGATCAAAGTGCGCACCCACATGCCATTACGTATTGTCCATCAGTGAGAAGAAAAGAAAAAATATAGAAAAAGAAAATGAAAACGCCACAGCTTGTCTTTGTCTTTGCCCAGCATGACTAACATGCAAAATTTCCCAAGATATGTATAGCACGTGCTTGATACCTATGGGGAGACCAGTGGCACTCTCCATCAGGTTGCCATGTGGCAGCAGGCTAACCAAGTCCTGTAGGTGGCTCCCAGGGGCTTTGAGAACTAAGCAGCACGGCTGCTGCTCATGTAGGTAGGTTTAAGTTTTTGCCATGCAGTGATGGTGCAAATCAGCCGGCGGTAGCGTGCGGAGACCAAAGGAGACGCGGGTCAAAGCCTGCGTGGATGTAGCGTCGCTGAGATACATTTGCTTTCAAGAGCCATGAAAGTCAACGACCAGCCGGTCGAGTAAATGCCGTAGGTAGATGTCTCTGGGCACTCATTCTCACTGATATGAAACGACGAATGCTGTAGACACCACATCGTCACAAGGCCGGCGGCAACCTCGACTCAAGTCCCACACAAAACAAGAAATGGCACAAGTGAAAGTAAAGGGAGAAAGGGCCCAAGAGCTTGCAGGGCATGCTTTTTCTTTCTTCGTTTGTTTCAACGGCCCCCGCCAGGCCTGAATTCCGAGGTGTACACCTAGACGCCTTGATCATGAAATATCCCCCGATCCGTCTTTGGGGTTGCTTGCTGCAAAATGCAAAATCCCTTCGTGATGCACCGTCGTTCAAAGAGTACCTTATTTTTATTTGCCTTGTCCGTCACTCCCTCTAAAAAAAACAGCAAGCCAAGAAAGCCGAACTCATAAACAAGTAAACATGAAAGTTTCAACATCTATGATGACTTGGACTTCTTGTCACTCTTGCTGACCTCGGTGACCGTCAGGCCTAGAGAAAAGGGGGGAGTCGTCCGGTCAGCCTTGTGCTCCGTCAAGTGCGCATCCCAATACATGTGCTTTCGACTGCTGGCCAGCGCTGTGTTTCATTCTATTTGGGTTTTGTTGACGTACTAGGGGGCAGGCTCTGCTTGAGCTTCTCGGCCTTCTCCGCATCCTTGAGTATCAGGGTGTACAGGTTCTTCTGGCAGCGAACCTTGAACTTGACCTGGTTCGACTTCTTGTTCTTCTTGATCCTGGCAGCTAAAATTCCGTCACATGTCTCGTTAGAACATGAAATTAAGCAGGTGTTTATCGTTTGATCGCAATCAATCTGTCGTTTTTCGCTCGTCGGTTTTCGGGAGGACAGCTTAGCTGTTTTTGCGTCGTCGTGGGAAACTCACAGGAAGCATCCTTCCTCCGGCAGATCTCGATGAACTGTGAATTTTTTGGGTTAGCGCCCTTCTCTATAGACGTAAAATAGCCTGGAAACAGTTTCATGTGATTAGAGCAGTACCTTCTTGATGTCTGCGACTTCGCGAGGCATTTTGGCGGTGTTTTGAGGCGGCAATTGAGTTGACGTCGAAATCGAGGGGCTATTTTGGTTGCGAGGAGGAATTTCGTAACTGCACAGCTTGGGTTTGTGGGCTTGGGGATTGCAAAGTCAAGGGACTTGGCGGTCCCAAAAGTGGGGTTTAATTTTGGTCATTTGTGGACGTTGATTGGTCTAGGTCTTTTGCAGCAGAGAAATGTTGCAAGCTGTACTGTCTATCATCCCGAAGAAGTCCAATTATTTCTCCCCTTTTGCATTCAGTTCAACAAATTCCGTTTCCTGGTGGTGTACGTAACTTGCTGTCGTATATCTCGTCCCCCAAGATGGCGTTTTATACTTTTAGAAAGCGTGGTTAAAGTATAAAAAACCAAAAAAAATAATGCTTCAGCTTTGCCTGAGCTACACATGAACCTCGGAGCAGATTGGAGCTCTTCAGCGTTGCGACCCCGCGAATAGGCTACATTTTCTTGTGGCTGACGCGTTCGAGGATGCGCATACACCGTTCCGTTATCTGTCCTTCGCAACAGCTTCTACCTTGATGAGTTTTGCATGCTTGATTTTTCAGATGATGTGACCTGTATTTTCCTCCCAACAAACGTAACAGTGATTGACTTTTGGACACGTCTTGTCCAACATCAAGCTTGCCTTTGGGTGCCTCGTAATCTGCGGCCCATTTCTCCTAGATTGGATTGCCACCACCACCACCATAGGAGACCTTCTTTAACAACACCTAAAACATCGTCACTGGACTTGCATACCTACCTACTTAAAATTGACACCACCGCCACAATGCCTACTCCCCTAGATAATGCAATGAAGTCAAAGGTCAGAACTTTCACACCGAAGCTTTTCAAATCCTCCTAGTCTACCTAGTCTAGACCTAGCTTGCTGACTCGAAGATGCAGAATGCTATTCTCGGTACGACTCCTCAATTGGTGCTATGAAGCCTCAATGCCATGCACAATCACTGACAAGCATCACTAGCATTCACGGGTTTGGTAACGGGTGCCGCCGTCTGGGCCATCTGGGGCGGTGATATGTTTCCCAAAGAGTCGGACCCAAAAGGCGACCCAGATACATGGACGCATGAAGAGATGAGAAGATGGCTTTCTGCTGTAAGTGACAACTTGCAAACGAATCTTGGGCTGCCCGACTTGGTTTGGATAAAAACACTTTGATTTCAAGAAATATTCTTACCAGACTTGACTTGCAGAGAAATCTCCACCCTAAAGCTTCTGATACAAGAGAGCAGCTTTTAGAGAGGGTCAAGGCAAACATGAGAATCCCGCGTGCTTGAATGAGATTGCAAGTTTCCCTGGAATGCTTTAGGTACATGTCAAGCTTCAACTGTCTGTCCACAAAGAGAGTTTTGATAAACCTTGAGTGAACGTGTCAAGAGCAAGCGTCGTGCAGTTTATGTACATGGTCGCTGAGTCTTGCATGAGTTTGAGTTACTGTAAATACCAATTTGTTTGATGTTATTTCAGTCGCATTGTGTCGATTGACTCGTCGAGCGCCACATATCTGGCTGTGTTCAACGGTCCACTAGCCACGTTGACGTAGGGTGCCCGCCTGTAGTCAGTGACTGACTGAGAGCTAAGCGCGACGCCGAGGACAGCTTACCTTACCCGTTTCAGTATTTGATCCCACCTGTCGACGACACCTTTGCATCTTTTTGCAACTTTCAATTCTCCCACAACACCAATTTGTGGCCATCGTAATTAAGCACGATGGATTTTCTACAGGTTCGCATTCCCTTTCCGATTATTGTGGTGAAAGAAATAAAAGAAAGACAAGCAGAGCCACACCCCACGATGCACCAGAAAGACTAACAACTCTGGCTTATGCGCCCCTCCAGCGTCTCGCGCGGTTCTTGGACCGTCCGCTATTTCCCTGGAAGAAGCTGATTATCGGCTTCTCCCTCGCCCACTACTTCTTCGAGAGCTTCTTGTCTCTCCGCCAGTACCAGGTCCTCCAAAAGACCAAGCCTCCCAAGGTTCTCGAGCAGCAAATCTCACAGGAAGTCTTCGACAAGAGTCAGGCTTACGGCCGCGCAAAGGCCAAGTACGGTTTCGTCAGCAAGCTTTGGGGTCAGGTTCAGAACATCGCCTTTATACAATATGACGTCCTGCCCAAACTTTGGGCGTGGTCGGGTAGACTGCTGCTCAGCTATGCGCCCGCCCGCTTCACCGGTGAAATCTCGCAGTCCATCGTCTTCGTCCTCGCCTTCGTCATGATCCAACAGGTTCTCTCGCTGCCCACTTCTATCTACCACACCTTCGTCCTCGAGGAGAAGTTTGGATTCAACAAGCAAACGCCCAAGCTCTTCATCACGGATCTCATCAAGTCGCAGCTTCTCACCGTCGTCCTTACCCCGCCCATCCTGGCTGGTTTCCTCAAGATCATCCAGAAGACTGGCGATCAGTTCTTCTACTACCTCTGGATGTTCGGTGCCTTCCTCCAGGTCTTCATGATCACCGTCTACCCGATCGCCATTCTGCCTCTGTTTAACAAACTGTCTCCGCTGGAACCTGGCGAACTCAAGACTGGAGTCGAGGCTTTGGCCAAGAGACTCAACTTTCCGCTGCACGAGCTCTATGTGATTGACGGCAGCAAGCGCTCTGCTCACAGCAACGCCTACTTCTTTGGCTTACCGTGGAAGAAGCACATTGTCATCTACGATACCTTGATTGAGAAGAGCGAAACCCAGGAGGTCGTTGCTGTGCTCGCGCACGAGCTTGGCCACTGGAAGCTTGGCCATACCACTAGCCTGTTTGGTATTGCTCAGGTACGTCGATCCCGGGCTAGAAGCTTCTTGAAATCCACCAGGTTTACCTTTTTACTAACCTAATGCTTAGGCACACTTCTTCTACATCTTCACACTCTTCTCCGTATTTATCAACAACAAGTCTCTGTATGCCGACTTTGGGTTTGTTAACGAGCGACCCATCATCATCGGCTTCCTACTCTTC
Source organism: Pyricularia sp. CD86 (assembly GCA_031306095.1). Lineage (NCBI taxonomy): Eukaryota > Fungi > Ascomycota > Sordariomycetes > Magnaporthales > Pyriculariaceae > Pyricularia > Pyricularia sp. CD86. The sequence goes on along the minus strand of JAVHJQ010000075.1, from coordinate 860 downwards.
TCTGATGCGCTTGCACCTATGGACGTTCTCATCCAGCTTGGTATGAACATTCTGAGCCGCAAGTTCGAGTTCCAAGCCGACGACTTCGCCAAGGGCCTTGGATACCCGGTTGAGCTGGCCCGATCTCTCATCAAGCTTCAAATTCAGAACCTGAGCAACATGGATGCCGACTGGATGTATGCTAGCTACCACTTCTCGCACCCTATTCTGTCAGAGAGGCTTAGGGCGCTTGGATGGCAGTCAAACGAGAAGATTGATATCAAGGAGAAGAAGGAGACCGATGAGGGTGTGGTCAAGGCCTCGGGCAGAGCTGAATTGTAAATGACGTAAAGGGGTAGGGAGAGACGATTCTGCGTCTGTTCTGAGATTATAGTCATACCGGAAATGTTCACCGTTCTCGATGGCTGGCCTGTAGGGAGGATGTACATCTGCAGCGTCTCTGCGGATCTCATGTAGGATATAAAAATACCGTAGAGCTGAGCCTGCCATCGGACTGCGCCTTGAAATACAAACCATTCTTGAATGCAATGCAGGGTTGATCCGATAAGGAACGCTATGACAGTCGGCGTCGGTGAGGAGATAAGGTGTTTGAGAACAGAGTCATGAAGGGCCTGTTGGGCGCACGATAAACCCAACAAACTTTGGGCGGATGATATCACAAGGCCTTGCTGATGCTTTCTTTCTCCGGCCTCTCAACGACGGGTGTGGCCCGGGGATTGACATGCGGTCTGTGAGGCTTCACCGAGCCAAGATCGAGGTTCATATCAAGAAAAAAAAAGCAAACCTGAACTTTTTTTTTATCAGGCATTTATCTTTCCAGTCCCGCAAGTCCGGGGTCGGTTCTTCAGGTTGGTAGCAGG
>JAVHJQ010000069.1:0-22330 GCA_031306095.1 Pyricularia sp. CD86 | reverse complement strand
CCCTTAGACTGTTAGGCAGCGCCTCCTGGGCGACTCAACCAGCACAATGGCGACCGCCACCGTCACACAGACGGTCCTGTCGACCATCACTGCGGCCTCGACCTCCGCAACTACGGCCGCGGCGTCCGCGCCTCCCCAGTCCGGCATTCTCGAGGGTGCGAACCCTTCGGTTTATAATCCAAAGGATCCGATCGTCACATTTATCATCCAGGTAAGATGCCGCTTAATCTTGCTTTTACCTTCTCCCATTTTTTTTATTTTCTTTGTTTGTTCGTCAGTATTAGCTTGCTGGTTTGCACAGTGCTTGTTTCGGCCCGAGTCCATGTCATCTCTTCTCCAATTTGCCCTTGGTTTGGATGATGTGCAGCAAAGATCTGATCTCTGCTCGATCTTTAATGTGACATTGAACCATTGTTTAACATGCAATGAAACGGGCTGCGCTGATTTGAATCATGACTATTCTCTTGATGGCGAACAAACTGCATACCTCGAAAAACGGGGAATCTGGCCCGAGAGGCCAAAAGACTGCACGTTGTCAGTGAATTCCAGGCTGACCATGACCTATAGGCATCCATCATCATCATATTCTGCAGGTTACTTTACTACCCCCTGAGGTATCTAGGCCAGCCTCGTGTCATATCCGAGGTCATAGGCGGCATTGTCTTGGGGCCTTCGGTGATGGCACGAATTCCTGGGTTTAAGGCGGCTATCTTCCCGGATGCTTCAATACCAAACCTGACAAACGTCGCAAACCTGGGTTTGATCTTCTTCATGTTCATCACGGCGCTGGAAGTTGGTAAGTGACCTAACTCTCTAATTTTGAGCCCGATCAATTTTTTTTTTTTTTAATTTTGCTGACCCCAACCGTCAGATCTCCGTCTATTCATTGAAAATTGGAAGATCGCGCTGAGCGTTAGTGTCGCCGGCTTAATTTTACCATTCGCCATGGGATGCGGTATCGCATGGGGTATCTACCACGAGTTTGCCAGTGACATGGTCAAAGAGATCAACTTTGGCGTCTTTGCGCTCTTTGTGGGCACCGCACTCGCCATCACCGCATTCCCCGTTCTCTGCCGCATTCTTACCGAGCTGAAGCTCCTCCATACATCCGTCGGCGTGACAACACTGGCCGCCGGTGTGGGAAATGATGTCGTCGGCTGGATCCTTCTGGCCCTCTGCGTCTCGCTCGTCAACAATGCTAGCGGCCTCTCTGCATTGTACGCCTTGCTCTGCTGTGTTGCTTGGATCCTGTTCTTGTTTTATGCAGTCAAACCCGGGTTTGTATGGATCCTCAGGCGTAACGGCAGCCTGCAGGATGGGCCGTCCCCGGGAATGGTTACCCTAACGCTTCTGCTTGTTATGGCCTCCTCGTTTTTCACAGGTACGACAACCAAAGTGATGAAAATTTCGTCTTCTGACTCCCAGGAGGAGATCATCGAGTGCGCTGACACAGAATCTCTCAAACTCAGCCATTATCGGCGTCCATCCCATTTTCGGAGCATTTCTCATTGGATTGATATGTCCTCATGAGGGTGGCTTTGCCATTAAGCTGACGCAGAAGATCGAGGATTTTGTCGGCGTCTTCTTCCTGCCTCTTTACTTTGCCCTTTCCGGCCTGAACACCAATATCGGTTTGCTGAACGACGGTAAAGTCTGGTCTTACGTCATTGCCATTATTCTTCTAGCCTTTGCTGGCAAAATTATCGGCAGTACGGTGGCTGCCCGTTGTTGTGGACTGTTTTGGCGTGAAAGCGCTGCCATTGGTGTTCTGATGAGTTGCAAGGGTCTTGTCGAGCTTATTGTCTTGGTAAGTCAAAGCTCAGCACACAGCAAGGGCGGTATAGCTCTGCCTTGGTCATATTATAAAGCCGATGCTAACTTTAGGAAACCAATTAGAACATTGGTCTCCAAGCAGGTATCCTGTCCCCGCGCACTTTCACCATGTTCGTCATCATGGCGTTGGTGACTACTGTCACCACAACACCTCTCACCAGGTGGCTGTACCCTTACTGGTACCAACAGAAGCTGCTACGCTACAGAAGAGGCGAGATCGATATGGATGGAACCCCGTTGGTTCCAGACGGCGGTCCAGTCCCGATAGACAACTTGAACCCCACTCATATCCGCCGTGTAATGCTGTACTTGCGCCTCGACAGCCTACCGGGCCTCTTCACCTTTACCGCACTTTTGGGAGGAACTACGGAAAAGAATGTTCCTGGAAACAAAGCTGTAACCGAAGGCGGCTCGGAAGGTGAAGATCCTGTCGTGCCGACGCCAGGCGGAAAGCATCTCGAGGTTCATGGCTTGCGTATTATGGAACTCACGGACCGTACATCGTCGGTGATGCAGGTCACCGAGGGAGCCGATCTTTCCGAGAGCGATCCTATTGTCAACACCTTCCGAACATTCTCCCAGCTCAACGGTGTGGCCGTGTCTGGACGGGTAGCCATAGTTCCAACACACTCTTATGCTGAAACACTTACCGACCAGGCCTCTACCATTTCTTCCGACCTGGTGCTCATTCCATGGAGCAACACGGGCTCCCTCACAGAGGATCAGTTCGCAACGCATCCCGTCACGGCTCAGCAACGATTTACAGACAAAGCCCACTTGGACTTTGTGAACGGTGCATTGTTCAGGGCGACGAAGAATACGGCGGTATTTATCGACAATGGTTTTGGGTCTAAGAAGCCCACGATCGAACCGAACCGCCCTTCTTACCTGACCAGAAATATGAGTGTCGTATCCATGCGTAGCGCCAAGGATTCTGTCCTACCCTTGGCCAATCGCACTCATCACCTCTTATTCCCTTTCTTTGGTGGGGAGGATGACCGGGTGGCACTGCGCTTCGTGCTACAGCTCGCCAAGAACCCACTCCTCACCGTCACAATCGCGCACTTTGTACGTGAAGAAAACGATGGCACCGCCTCCGAGGGCGGCCGCCATTCCACGGCTGAGGCGGATGGACAAAACAACACAAAATCGGCGACAATGACGGCGACGCCCAAGGGTAGTAGCTTCCTCGACGAGGTGGACGCCGAAGACATGGTCGTGCTGTCGAAGCTGCGCACGGCGCCGCCCGAGGAGCTTGCCGGACGTGTCGAGTTCCAGGAGATCATGTGCTTGTCAGATACAGCCATCACCAAGGAGGTGACAGAGCTTGCGGCCAAGACGGTCGCGCTCAAAGCGCGCAAGAACGCCGGCGACTTGGTCGTCATCGGCAGGCGGCACCCCAAGCTGGGAGATGTTGTAAGCGAAGGCGCCGGCAGCGCCTACGACCTGAGGAGGACGCTGGGCGTGGTCGGCGAGGCGCTCGCCATGGGCGGCACCAACGCCAGCTTGTTGGTCATACAGGCGGCGTCGACTGGGAACTCCTGATTTTCTCTTTATTTATTTTATTTTTTGCGTTTAATGATTGCTTTTTTTCGACCCGGAGTAGCGAGCGCAGCCCCTTTGCTGCGTGTGTTTTGTCATTTGATCGTTGGCTCTGATGTGCAAAAATCGCCTTTTTGGCCATGTTGGCATGGGTTGCATTGGTATACTTATATTGGACCTAGGGGTATCTGTATTGGGTTGGCTATGTCCCGGTTGCAGGTAGACAGCCATAACGTTGCATTTTTGAAGAAGAAAAAACATGTTATCATGCATAGCTGAAACCTTCTCCGAATCGTGGTATTGAATCTTCAGTGGTGAGATTTACATTTCGCCTATATTCTAAATGCTTAGGGATTGGGACCATACGTTTACTGCAGCTACGTTAGCTACTCTTTTGGTATAGATACAGACACCTTTATCAACTGATTTGAAGCTTTTACCGTCTGCCGGTCTTTGGAAACTAGCCAAAAAGATCCCAGGAGTACAAATGATCAAAGAGCAATGAACATCAGATCATGACAACAAATGCCGCGGCGCCACCGTCCGAACCAAATAAAATTTGGACCAGAGCAACTGCCGACAAAATCAGCCAATAATTGCGGTTTTTGCAGTTCATCAACGATTCGATACCAGTACCACACGGTTAGACGGGGGGCTAGCAGAAATAGCATCTCCGGCTACGAAAGTCCAGATTCTCTTATCTCCCCTACCTTTTTACTGCGGCGCGGGGGGACCCACTAATTGTTGTGGAGGAAGGTTCGTCCCGCGGGTGAGAGCAATCGTTTGCAAACCAGATTAAACAGCATTTTAATTGGCCAGTAAGCTGTCTGTTTAGCCGTTCAGCGCTCCTATCCTTTCTTAGGTCACCTTATCAATCCCCCCAGGGCCCCTCAATCGCTCGGAAACACCCAATGATAACTGGGCTTTTTGTTTCTTGCTTGCATGGGGCCGACGTCGCAACATCCGACAATTGATCCCGTCAACCCTTTTGGTCCCCTTATCAGGAACCATCTGAAGCAAGGAAGGCTCTACAGTATGAATGCACCGTTCACGTCACGGAACATGCCACTTATCGGCCCCCTCCTCAGACTGATTTCGCCGTGGAAATGCTCGAGTTGATCCATCCAAAGCGAAGCTGGTCTCCAATCAGCAACTGTCGGCATACACTGCTGAGTTTGGACTGCCAAGACAAGCCAGGCAATTCCAGATGGCGTTTTGTTCAGGTCGACCTTGGAATCTATAGTGACTTTCGATTCTGCAATGCTGATAACAGCTGATTGGCACCATGTCACCTACCTCAGGTACACGGCTTTACAATGCAATGCTGTCACGCATTCAAAGGCTTTTCAATGATGCCTACATCTGATGCCGGAGATGCTCGTTTGCCACTTTCCACCCACCACATTCCTTTTTGTGCTCATCCAGGAACTGTCCAAGGTGATGGTCCCATATATTCATGACACTCATCCCTATACCTTGTTGAAAGGTGTTTGGCCATATTCCCTGCCCCGACGCAGAACCCCAGCTATTGTATTCCCCTGAACAAAGTCGTTTGGATGTTTTAGACTCAGCCTTTCTGCCACGCTGCAGCTTCTCACCTCTTTTCTTGTGCCACAATCCTCGTGGATGCCCTCTTTGATGAGACGTTTTCACCATTGATCAGCCAGGCATTTGCCTAGAGAACAACAACGTCCCAGCGGACAAGAAACCTTTTTTTTTTTCTTTGTCATTCCGTCACCTCATCCTACCGACTGCTCCTCCAAGATTCCAGGCCACGTGCCGTCGGCAAAATGGCCGCCGGCAACCGCAAGAAGATAGTGGTGGTTGGTTTGGGCATGGTGGGCATCAGCTTCATAGAAAAGATGATGAAGTTGGATGCCCGCACACGAGAGTATGATATTGTGGTCCTCGGTGAGGAGCCACACCTAGCCTACAATCGTGTGGGCCTGACTAGCTTTTTTGACCACCGCAAGGTGGATAATCTATACCTTAATCCTCTGGAATGGGTACGGTTACCTCGTCTCCTTTAATTATGATTTACCACCACGCACCGTATATTAACATTCCTACTTGACAGTACACTGGGTACACGGATGGCTCACTCAGCTATCACATCAACACTACCGTCACCGCAATCCACCCTGATAGCAAGACAGTATCTTGCTCAAATGGCGATGACGTCTCATACGACATCCTCGTCCTAGCCACCGGCTCCGATGCCGTCCTCCCCAAGCATACACCAGGCCACGACGCCAACGGCGTGTTCGTCTATCGAACCATCAAAGATCTCCAGGACCTGATCGCATTCGCCGAGACAAAGAAGGGTACTACTGGTATCGTTGTCGGCGGAGGCTTACTCGGGCTCGAGGCCGCCAAGGCCATGATGGACCTGCAGTGCTTCGAAAAGGTGTCCGTGGTAGAGCGCAACAGCTGGGTCCTCAGCCGACAGCTGGACGCCGATGCAGGTGGCATGGTTGTAGAGCAGGTCCGCGATCTCGGCGTGGACGTTCAGCTTAGGAGGCGGGTAGGTAAGGTCGACGTGGACGCCGACAACAACGTCACCGGTGTGCTGTTCGAGGACGGGGAGGCCATGGCGTGCTCCACTATATGCTTCGCCATTGGCGTTCGGCCGCGCGACGCGATAGCCAGGGCGGCCGGGATACGGTGTGCAGACCGCGGTGGCGGCGTGGTTGTGGGCGACGACATGCAGACCAGCATCCCAGACATCTACGCCATCGGCGAGTGTGCAAGCTGGCAGGGTCAGTCGTTTGGGCTCATCGCCCCAGGCGTCGAGATGGCGGATGTTCTCTCTTTTAACCTCACCCAGGCCAAGGAGCACCAACCCAGGTCTTTCAAGCGGCCAGACCTCAGCACCAAACTGAAGCTTCTCGGGGTGGAGGTTGCGAGCTTTGGCGATTTTTTTGCCGACCGCGACGGTCCACAGTTCCTGCCACCGAAGGCTGCAAGGAAGGCGAAGAGTGCGGAGAAGGTCGGGGCAAACGGTAACGGCGAGGTCAAGAAGCTCACTAACGGATTGCCACCGTCACCCGTCAAGTCGCTGACTTACAAGGACCCGTTTACGAACGTCTACAAGAAGTACATCTTTACGGTTGACGGCAAGTACCTGCTCGGAGGCATGATGATTGGAGACACGAGAGATTACGTCAAGCTGGTACCACTAGTGAAGAACCAGAAGGAGCTTGAAATGCCTCCGAGTGAGCTCATCCTTGGCGCTAAGAAGGAGGGTGGTGACGATGGTGACGACCTGGACGACGACACACAGATCTGCTCATGTCACAACGTCACCAAGGGCGATGTTGTCGAAAAGGTCAAAGACGGTAGCTGCAAGTCTATCGGAGACGTAAAGTCTTGTACAAAGGCAGGCACCGGGTGCGGTGGTTGTGTGCCGCTCGTCACCAGCATCTTCAATAAGACTATGAAGGATATGGGCAACGAAGTCAAGAACCACCTCTGCCCACACTTCCCGTACTCGAGAGCGGAACTGTTCCACATCATATCGGCAAAGCAACTGAGGGCCTTCGACGATGTGATGCGCGAGGCGGGAGCGGACCCGGAGAGTTTTGGTTGCGAGGTTTGCAAGCCTTGCGTGGGCTCGATCTTCGCCAGTCTCTACAATAAGCACGTCATGTCGGCCAAGGACCACGGCCTTCAGGACACTAACGACCGCTTCCTGGGCAACATCCAGCGGAACGGCACCTTCAGTGTCGTGCCCCGCGTCTCGGGTGGCGAGATCACCCCCGAGAAGCTGATCGCCATGGGCCAGGTGGCCAAGGAATACGGGCTGTACACCAAGATCACGGGTGGTCAGCGCATCGACATGTTTGGTGCCAAGAAACAAGACCTTCTCGATATTTGGGGGAAGCTGGTCAATGCCGGCATGGAAAGCGGTCACGCTTACGCCAAGTCGTTGCGCACCGTCAAGTCCTGCGTGGGCACCACTTGGTGCCGTTTCGGTATCGGCGACAGTGTCGGTATGGCTGTGCGCCTTGAGGAGCGGTACAAGAGTATCCGGGCTCCGCACAAGATCAAGGGTGGTGTCAGTGGTTGCGTGAGGGAGTGTGCCGAGGCGCAAAGCAAAGAGTACGTCTACCTGCCCACGGCTATCTGCTGATTCCTATCACGCATGAGGCAAGACTAACCCGTCTCACTCAGTTTTGGGCTCATTGCTACCGACAAGGGCTTCAATATCTACGTCGCTGGAAACGGTGGTGCCAAGCCAAGGCATGCGGAACTGTTGGCCAAGGACGTACCGCCATCAGAAGTGGTTCCCATCTTGGATCGCTACCTGATGTTCTACATCCGCACGGCAGACAAACTACAACGGACGGCACGATGGCTCGAGAACCTCCCCGGAGGCATCGAATACCTCCGAGAGGTGGTGCTCAAGGACAAACTCGGCATCAACGCTGCACTCGAGGCAGCGATGGAGGAGCTCGTCGATGGCTTCTTTGACGAATGGGCCGAGGCCATCCAGGACCCTGCCATCGCCGCCAAGTTCCACCAGTTCGCAAACACCGACGACAAACTCGACAATATGGAGGTCGAGGTGGAGCGTGACCAACTCAGGCCGGTGCACTGGCCCAAGGAGGCGGCCAAGGAGGACTTCAAGGGGCTGAGGAGCAGGTGGACAGAGACGGCGTGGCAGCCGGTGATGGAGGCCAGCTACTTCGCCGAGGCTGACGGACTGCCCAATGGCATCAGCGCCGCGGTCAGGAGGGGAGACACACAGCTCGCGCTGTGGAGGATCAGGGGCAGGTACTTTATGACGCAGCAGATGTGCCCTCACAAGAGGGCCTTCATCTTGTCGGACGGTCTGATCGGAGAAGAAATGAGCTGCAGCAAGGAGAAAGGCGACAACGGCAGCGGCATCACCAACGGCGCAGCCACGAACGGCTCGCTGGGCGTGACCAACGGCGGCACCAACGGCATGGGCACCGCCGACGCGAACCGGACGGCGGCATCAGGAGACGGCGGCAGCTGCGACAAGAACAACAACGCGCCGTGGGTGTCGTGCCCGCACCACAAGCGCAACTTTGACCTCTCGAGCGGCGCCTGCAAGAACGACGAGGAGCTCTCCATCGCCACCTTCGAGGTCGAAGAGAGACCCGACGGCTTCGTCTACGCCAAGCTCCCACCCGTCGAGGAGCTAGACGCCGCGCTCGGCACCTCAAAGTGGAAGGTCAAGCTGGGCGACGCCGGCGACGGCGAGCACCCCTTTGCCGAGCTCGACAGGAAGATCGCCTTCAAGGGCCTCAGGGCAAAGAAGGTCGGCCTGCGCCCCACGGTCGCGACGCTGCCCCTCAAGAGCAAGAACCTCGCCGTTGCGGTCGGGGGTGGATGCGGCGCGGCGCCGGATTGGTGAGGTGGGGAATTGGGGGACTCTTTAGGGGTTTGGAAAAAGGCCTTGCGGCGGGAGTTTATAAAGCTTTGCAATTTGCGGGGTGGCGGTCGGGACAGAACTGAGTATATTATGGGCAGCGTGTTTATAACTGGATTACGCTATGATTTAAAATAAGAAAGAATAATTTTGCAATCCTCGCTGCTAATGCTTGCTACCTAGGTATTTTTTCATTACATTTGACTAGGGTCTCTTGTGCTCAAAAAGCAAGAGCCAGGGCGAGATGAAGGAAGGGGCTGAAGGGAGGCCGGGTTTGTTTGTTTACATCGTTTCCGAGACATATTGCCTTGAAACCCTTTCAAGAAAGGGGGAGAGAGACGCAAAGCTAACTGAGATAAACAACACCTATACCTATGCACGAGCCCGGTAGTCTGGAAAATCACATGCCTGGTTACATTGTAGATCTCTTGTGTCTTGACAAAAGTATATATTGCTATCATGCCACTACACCAACGGCGCGGGACGGAGCGACGCACTAACATCCCTAGCCCGCTTGATGGAAGCACGCCAGAACAAAGCGAACGGAGGGTGCGGTTCACGGCCGAACGCACAGTCACGGAGGCTAGTGAACGGGGAAGCCGCGAGTTATAATTAGCCGGGTTAGAAAAAGAGACGGTCAACAAGGCGACTTTCCTGTACTCCCCTACGGATCTTGTCCCGTTCATAGTGTGTCACTCGTTTAAACGCTGTTTGTAATGGTAATTGTTTGCTTTAACAATATTTCCTCAACTAGATACAGAAAAAAATACTCTGCCTAGGAGCGTGTTGTTCTGCAAAGAAAAAAAAAAAAAGAAAACGAAATGGTATCGTATGAACAAAGAAACTTATGTGAAGGTGCCTTTGACAGGACTTTCCTTTTGCTCTGTAGTCAAACTTTTTGAAGCCTTAAATCCCGTAGACAAACTTTCTGGGCCGAAGGTTGGCCAGTTATCATTCCGGTAGAAACACCAAAGGACCAACCGCCGAAGTGTGCGAGCCCTATCGCCCGAACCGCCGGATCCACTGTCCAAACTTCTTCCACTTCCTGGCTAAAGCGTTCTGTTCTGCCGCTTCTTCATTCACCTCGGGTTTGGTAGTCTGCAACGCCAGACCAGCGAGGTCCGCGTCGTAATGATCGTCTTCGTGTTCCGGGACCTTTATAGGTGTGGTGTTATAAAATGCAGACTGCACCCTTCTCCCCTGATGAGGTTCCTTGGGCGCCGTCGGCATGACCTCTCCTGATGCTGACCTCTTGTGCTTGGCAACAAACATGGATGGTGCAGTATCCGCAGGCTTCCCTTCCCTAGAGGAAGGGCGGGTCGACGCGGAACCGTCGCTCCCAGGAGCCGTAGTCGGTTGACCGAAGCTTGCCTGGCGACACACAAAGTGACCCCTCAAAACCCGGCGTCCCTTGCTGTTGCTGCGACTCGCCGAACGTTCCGAGTCGCTGACGTCTGACATCTGGATGCGCCGCTGCATGTAGGCCGCGCCCGTGCTCGTCGCCCTCTGGGGTAGAGTGACCGGCTGGCAAGAATCGCCATTGGCCGGCGCGCACGAGATGGTCTGACGGCGGTTTGGGGACCCAAGCGGGCTGGTCTGTTGGGAATTCAACGAGCCGCTGCGAGAGCGAGACTGGCCGTTTCCACGTGTGGGATCAGTCGCTGGCATGACTCCGTCCAGGCATAGCGTGACCCAAAGAGCCGTGATAGATATCAAGCTGCGCAGGTTTTCGTCCACCGGCAGTGTGTGACGCTCGGATTTGATCACAGGTTCCTCGGTTTCGGTTTCGTCTCCAGGTTCTTCATCCTTCTCGGCCGATGCCGGTTTGGCAGAAACCGTGGTGTAGGTTTCGTTGATGTTGATTGCATCCCTCGTCAAGGACGCTATGATGGGATGGCGACGCATAGTGGGGTCAATGACACTGAATGTGTACTTGTAATCGGTAGGCCCGAAGGTTCCGCAGCTTGAAAGACTGATAGGGCTGCTAAGATCCGTCCCGCCAAATTCCCGAACCGACACGTTGCTCGGGCTCATTGTTCCACTTCCGCCCCTCTTAACCCAGCGTGCCGTCTTGGTAGACCCGTCGTCGTCGGTGTGCTGGAACTCGAACGAGCCGTTAGGAAGACGCCTAGCTGTCCAGACGTTGCCGTCACTCAAGACGATCTCGGTCCGATCCTCGCGTCGCAGAGGGCTGAGCACGGCTACCAAATCCCTGCGGCTCAAGCTGCCATCGTCTGTCGGAACGTCGGTAGTGCTCCCGCAAGTTGAAGTGCTGCAATACTCCTCGCTCCGGAAGAGTATCACATCTTGCGACCCCAGTGTCGACCCCTTGCTTCCAACGCCAAAGACTCGGGGGAATCTGACGGCTAACCTTCCACCAACAACAGGGCTGTCTATGGTGGCAGCGGGGAAGACGTCCAGTACCGGGGTAGGGCGTCGATCTGCTGATATATGATGTAGCTGTAATAACAGTTTGGGTCTGATTTGTTGCATCAGCCTCTTCTTGACAAGCCGTGGCGGCGGCCTGGCTATACAAAAAGTGTTGGTCCGCCGTGTTTGTTTTTGGCGCCTCCTTCCCGCGCTCTTTGCTATGGGGGCAGCCAAAGTCCTCCCCAACTCACTGCCCTCAGCCTCGGAACATGAGCCATCACCCTCCGTAACAGACGAAGCAACAGTAACGGTGGCATTCGTCGACTCCAACTTTATCTCCTCAACCACCAGTGGTTCATGAAAGCGAACAACCGGTTCTTCTATCGTGGGGGACCGCTTCCGGAGCTCTGGCCTTTGCTGAGGTAGACATGACCGCAGCTGTGGGGAGTCGGAGTTGATCGGTGCCGTCGAGGCGCGTGTGGGAGAAGGGCGGAAGGGGGAGAAGAGCAATGGTGACCGACGGGCACCGGCTTGAGCTTCTGCAGACGCAGATTTTTTTAAAAACTCGTGCCCGTGAAGGCTTGCTCCCGAGTGGAGAAACATATCGAATGTGTAAGACTAACTATAAGGCGTCTGTCATTGTTTCTGAAGCTGAAAAGAGTGGCTTCTCGAGGGCTTAAAGTGTTGCGTTTGTTATTGTTGCCGGATTCGGAGGAGGGGTTTGAACCGAGGTTGCAATAAGTCAGGCGATATATTAGGAGTGGATATTTTTTTGCTGGGTTTGAAGGTTGAAAAGATAAAGATCGACACACAGACTGATCAACCTCAAGGTACTTCTCCCTGCTTATGAGGCTCGATCAGAATCTCGAGCAAGTCGTGGATAGCCTGCTCTCCCTTCCACGGCAACGAAAGGGGGCTTCGTTTATTTCCCCCCGTGGCTGAGCCTAGATGAAGACCTCCAGAGCTCCAGCTTGTAACCTTGTGGGTTCGTTCCTGGGAGTTAAAGCAAGCCGAAATTCCACCCAATCGCTTAATTGCCGGGGGTTAACAGCGGGTCGCGGGTATGGAGACACCTCGTGGCAGCTGAGAGGCAGTACTGGGATTTACCAGGCAATGTACGCACGCACGCACAGGCTGTCGAACTGATCTAGAAGTATAGTATAGTTCAAAGTACTGAAAAATACGGGGTGGCTGGCCTTTTGTATAAACTCGAGAAGGGCAGGTGGAAAGACTTCGAAATAATCGATAAAATACCGGTAGAAAGAGATCAAGTCGGGTGGGGCGACGGGTAGTACCACGTCTGTCAAGGAACCTGGTAGGGAAGAGATAAATAAAAGATGGCGGTCGACAAGTTTAGTCGTTGCACTAGTAGATCAATCTACGTAGCGGACTGTGTATGATGCGTTGGGCTGACCAGGCTAGGGTCACTGAGGGGGGTTTGTTGACGTTGTTAGCGCGCCTGCATGTTTTTTCTTCTACTTTGATAAAAATGCTGGAACCCGAAAATCAGGGTAAAATGGAGGGAACTGGAACTATGACAAGAGCTCGGAAACATTGATGACCATTTACAAAAAAAAATCCCTGGAATTGGCTGCGTCCGTACTAGCCTCCGGCACAGGGTGGGCTATGCTACGCCCAGCTGCAGGTCGTAGGATATTCCACTATTCCTGGTTGGTTGTCCGGCTGCAGGCCCGGTAGATCGCCTTTGAAAAGGAGGTGACGGGCAAGCGGGATCTGGGAAAAAGAGGTGTGGAGATTTGAGAGCGGTGGGGGGTGCCTTCCTTACCGATTTTGATTGAGTATCCGCTTTCCCTCCTTTTTTTTGTTCCTTCCTTTTTGCTCGCTTTACTAGCCAGTCAACTGTCAAGCAAGCAAACCAGTCTCCTGAATCCGATTCAATTGGATCCCAACAACATGGAATGGATGGAACTGAGTCTGGACTCCTTTTGTGGGGTCAGTAGAATAATGATGTTCTTCTGATGGATGCCAAAGGCAATGTTGAACGACAGAAAGATAAAGAAGAAAAAAAAACCGTCAACGATAACAACAACTCCAGTAGTAAACTGGAATGAAGGTCAATCAAAGTAAGGAGTATTCGCCTTCTTCTAGTTTCAGGGCTTTCTTCCAGGTAAAATATGCATCGCATCGTCCGATCAAGCCGGGTGGCTAGTGGCGGAGGCGACCACCTCAACTCTGAGCAAATGTCTCAACTGGCTGTCGCACGGTGCATAACTCGTCTGCCTGATGGGCTGACGCAAGGCCGGCCAGGCCATCCAAGTTTACATTAGCTGTGTTGGCCGAAGATACGTATACCCAGCAGTATGCATGCAGTAAGTACGGGACGGTAGATGCAATCAATGTGTACTTTTGGGTCGTCGTAAGCGGGTGGGTGTTGGACCGTTTCCTCTTCCCCCCAACGTTGTATTAAAACCCCTCACTTCCCGAAGCGGTCACACAACTTTGTCTTGCTTGTACTCTGTACATTTATTGAAGAGTTTAAGGGTTCTGTTTTTTCTTTTCTTTTCTTTTTTTCACCTGATCATTCGGATACCCGGGTACACGGAAAAGGACCAAAAATGTGTTTCGAGGTCGCCGAAGCGTATTCGTAGCTGGGTGTGCTCGGGATTCAACAACAAGGGACTTACTTGTTATCCGTAGACTAATAGTATGTTGCAAAAGTATACTGAACTGCCTGCTTTGTTCAGCGAGTTAAATGGGCAGCTTAGTCACAGAATATCCACGATAGTTTTCTTGATGACTATCTGTCTTATAACCTCAATATTCCGATGTTCTCTCGGCCTTCATACCCTTTTGGTTGACTACGTGCTGTATTCCCAATCAAGCCAATACATGTGCAGTAGATGCTCTATCTACTACCAGTTGTGCATCTGAACGCCAAGAGAGAAGAAGACCAACTGACAACTCTAACTCAAGCTAGAACCTCAAGGAGGGGAAGAACTTCAACTATACTACCGTACAAACACTATGCCAACCTATTACAGCTATCCGATCGAGCCACATCCTTATGATTGCTTCTTTTCTTAGATCAACAACACAAGACATCCCGGTTAAGGGGTTTTTGGGGTGGCGGCAACCACATACTAGTAAAACGTAAAAGCCTCGGCCAGATGATAGAAAATGCACGTGGACGTACGCAACAATGGTTCAAACTTGAGCAGTATTAATCTTGGCAAACTTAGACATATTGTAGCTCGGTATTTATTCGGACCGTAGAAACATCGACTGCCAACCAGAGATAACAGATCCGTTCTATTTCGATGCATCAGTGATCAAGCCATTGTTAGAATCGTTTTTTGTAGGGTTCTTATTGCAATTGCGGTGACTGTCAAACGGCGGTAAAAAGCTTACATGCGGCTCGCACTGTAGTCCCCTGGCTTATATCAGACTACTATGAGGTAGTGTGGGTAGATAGACAGAGAATACATTGGATCTTTTTGACGAGGTAGGTAAAAATTCGGCTTGATCGATATTCATACGGAGTAGGTAAACAAACATACATACAGTACTTGATAGCAACAATAAAACAAAATAAACTTGCTTTGTAAAAAAAAAACCCGCCCTACCCCACCAACATTTGCCGACTATGTACGGCAATGACGGGAGGCACCTGGGTACTAGGTAGTTATAGCTAGGTACCTCCCTAGGTACTAACTGGATGACTGAATTCGTCCAGACTGTGACGCCATCACGGTCGCCAGGACATAACATGTGCTCAGTGCTCGCTCGTTGTACCTGCATCAAATGACATTCAAGTCACCTAACCTGTCCATATCATCTCCGACTCCATATGTTTGTCGTTGATTATCTTTGCAATATATTTAACTTTTAGTCAATAACCCGCGGGATCCGATTTTCGGGCTGCCATTTTAACGTGTCAGTCGGATTTTCCTGCACAATACCTACTCAGCGCTACTCTGTTTTTTACCGGCTCGCTGCATCGCATTGCTTGCTCCCCCCTGATCTTATCAAAACATTGCATTCCATTTGATTTCCAGCTGACTTGATCCCTTTTTTTTTCCTAGTCAGTCCATCCTAACGCGGATCATGAGCCGCAAATTGAGGCCCAGCGCTTACGAAGCGCCAGCGGGCGTTAAACAAAGTAAGAATGGGAGACAAAGAGAGAGAGAAGGAGAAAAATAGAAGGAAAAAATAAAGTCTAACTAAAACGTCATCAAGCCAGCACAATCGCGGAGGTTTTCTTGCTTACATTGGCTTTTGAGTTTACCCTTGATAGCATTCATCTTTAATGCATCGTCATCAATGAAGTCGATAAGCATACCTGTATACCCCTTCGTAATTTTGTGTTTCTCCACCGATTAAAGGTACGGGTTCGTTATGGCATACTGCATAACATTGAGTTGGAAATTGTCAAGTGGGGTTTTGCCGGCGGACTTCTAGAAGCCCTGGGCAAGCAGTGGGGATAATGCTTGCCTTGGTCAGTAGCTGTGAAACGGGGAAGGAGGTTTTGTGGCAGGCCCGCCGGATCGCTAGTTATGATGCGAGCCGAGGCTACAGCCAAGTGTTTCTACACCTGGAAAAGAAAGAGAAGAAAAAAGTTGGCCATTCAAAAGTCCCCTAAGTCAACTACGTAGTTGATACTCAATCAACAGCTCGCTACCGAATTTGCCGATTTGGATCCATGGTCAGTTGGCCAATATACGGATTTGACGGCATTGAAACTAGCGGAAAACGCTTTCCGCAAACCTGTTACTGAACACAGAAAAAAAAAAAGAAAAGGTTTCATGGGTCGACGGGCCAGCTGAGACTTCGTTCGGAGGGCCACGTTCGGAATTGAACCCGCTTCTTGTCTCTAACAACATCAGACGAGTCCGAGCGAAACCGTCTCTCTATTTTTGTAGCAAAGCTGTTGACAGCTGATTTTTTGGGGCTAGTTGAGCTGAGTGCAAGTCCCTGAAAAAGAAAATACAAAAAAAAAAGTTGTAGCGCACGAGACAATGATTGCAACAATCGCCGGCCCATCGCCACCGTGGACAATCGTTCGTCTGTTCGCGCTATGGAAAGGCGCACTCCTGCTTGTCGCGGCTGGGAGCGCGCTGGTCGGCCCCGCATATGACACGTCGGCAAGCCTCCTGCTGGCGCCGGCTTCCAACTCGTCGTCATCCATGTTCCTGGCGAGGCTGACGAGCTGGGATGCAATTTATTTCGTGCAGCAGGCGCAGCGCGGCTACATCTTTGAGCAAGAGTGGGCTTTTGGAGAGGGGCTGCCACGCATAATTACACGAGCGCTTCGAGGTATGTTTTGTTTTTTTCTCGGCCGTGTTTATTTCATGCTTTGTCCTCATGGGCACTACCACCTGCACACGCAACACACGTAGCTTGAGCTAGCTGTATAAGTCACCCCTGGATGTATATCGCCTCCCGAGCATTAAGGTTACCGGCTGACCATTCAAAAAATAAAAATAAAAACTGGCCGTTATCAGGTCTCAACTCTGTTGGATTGCTCCAGGATGGCGGCCTCCAAGCTATAGCGATTGTAGGCGTCATCGTCGCCCACGTGTCTCACCTGCTATCTTCGCTAGCGCTCTTCTGGCTCGGTGCCCTGGTATTGGGTGACCAGCACCAGGCCCTCGTGGCGGCGTGTCTGCATGTGCTCTCCCCCGCTGGGCTGTTCCTCTCGGCCCCGTACGCCGAGGCCGGCTTCTCCTACATGTCCTTCTTTGGACTGTACCTCTTCGCCGTGAGCCAGAGCTCCGACGCCGCGTACGGAGGGAGGCTGAAGAAGGACGGCGCCATCATCGTTTCCGGTTTCCTGCTCGGCCGGGCCACCACGTTTCGGACAAACGGGCTGTTGAACGGCGTACCGTTTGCGTATGCATTCTGCCGCGACTGCCTGCGCTTCTTGTCCAATCCGTCGCTGGTAGGCTTGAGGCGTATCGTTGTGCTCGGTGTCGCGGGCCTCTGCATCGCTGCTGGGTCTATCTGGCCGCAGGCGATCGCGTATACCCGGTACTGCACCGAGCCGTTGGCGCAGGGTCTCAGTCGCCCGGAGTGGTGCGCTCAGACTATTCCTAGCATATACTCGTTTGTGCAAAGCAGATACTGGTTAGTGGTTTATTTTGTGTGTGTGTGTGTGTGTGTGTGTGTGTGTGCGCTGAAGTAATGATAATGACTGACGTATACCAGGGGCACCGGCTTTTTTGCGTACTGGACCATCTCCAACGCTCCTCTATTCTTACTGGCAGCGCCGATGTTGTATATTTTGATTAGATCGGGATGGGAAACTGTTACTGCATCGCCTGGAAAATCCATCGGGGCCGCCAACACCGCCGCGAAAGGTGACATGGCCGACCTGGTCAAGGGTCTTGCTGCAGCACAGATAATTCTTGCCGTGACGGCTCTGACGAGCTACCACGTTCAGATAATCACCCGTCTTTCTTCAGGCTACGCTGTCTGGTACTGGTGGTTAGCACAACGTCTTGCTGACGACAAAGATAACGGAGGCCTCGGGAAGGGGGTTGTGACCTTTATGATCATGTACGCTGCCATCCAAGCAGTCTTGTTTTCGTCGTTTCTCCCGCCAGCCTGAGGCAGTAGAGTTGGCTAAAGGTGATCGATATGATAGGAACAAACAATCCCGATTGAAAAATTGAACGTGACTGAATATGTAATCTCTTCAAGTTTGATAACATATCGTGTTCAACGAGCGTTGTCTCATGCCTAATCGTTGTGGTGTGGATCAAGAAAAATAGAAAACGACAAGATGAGCGAAAATTGAGGTCTGAGCATTATCCCCCCAAAGTAGCCCCTATCTGTGACTGGGTTATCGGCCTGTTTGGTGCTTGAAATTATTCTTTCCATGGGCCGTTCTTTGGCACTTGTAATTTCATCTTGTTATTCTCCAAAACCTGGCTGCATCGAGTTGCCTCAACGTTTCTAGTTTCAACTTCCACGGCACTTACGACAATAGATGAATACGAATAATATTTGGTTCTGCATCTAGTTCGCCTGTTGATGGAATCTTATTACATATCACTTGTTTCTCTGAACTGCTATCTAACCCGTTACCCTGGTCAAGCTGTCACAATGCGGCCTAATCGGTCGTGGGGATTCGGCCACTACAATGGTATGAACAGTGGCTTTCCTCATCGCTTTCCAAACAGCTTCCTGCAGAATGAATCTGGAGATCAGCATCTTTCCCAACAGCTTTCCATGGAGCAAGGTACAGGACCAAGCGTCGATTCCTTACAAGAGAAGATTGTTAAGAAGGAAGAGAACTACGAGATATTTCCCCGGCAACAAGGAAATAGGGAGCAGAATTTGTCCATAGTGAGTCACACCTCAGAGAACGAAGCGGTTTCTTTCCCTCGGACATGGAGATAGTTTTAGTCCGCTCCCATAGGAGTGTTCAATGGAAAGACTATACTGCTTTCTGATCAAAAAGCCCCGTAACGATGTTCTACTGAAAATATTATAACGTCTACATGGAGTCCCTCATGTCAGCTACGTCCAGGGGCAATGACAACTCGTCTCCTTGCTTACCTTTAAGCTGACCTCTTCCCATGAGCGCAGCTACAAATCAGTCCTTTGGCTCGCGAGCTCAAGGAGATTGTCAAACAAACCATAACACTCAGACAGAAAAAAGATAAGGCAGCGCAGCAGAAATCATTTACCAAGCCTCAGCCGACAGATCAAGAGGTCCAAGATATGATAGACGATATCATCGAGCGCCAAGATCAAGACCACAATCCCAAAAATGCATCCGAACGAGCCGAATCTCAAGAGGAAAAGACCGAGACTGAGAAACCAGCTGCGACACTTCCAACTAGCCCCAGGGTACTCAAGCAATCGCCTTTTTCAACATATCCGATCCCAGTTTACTGCCCAGAATCACCTCAGGGCCGCACACATATCCAGGACGATGTCCTAGACAACGCCCTCGGCGGCCCAAGGCGCTCCAAGGGAGACAACGCCCAAGCGTCCTGCGCCAAAGAGTGCGGCGAGAGGGACATGGACAATGTCATGGCCAACACCAACCCCAAGACCAGCAGTAGCAAAACCGAGGAGCATAAAGGCACCAAGACCATAGAAATCCCATCAGTTGTTACGGACGGAGATCTGGAGCAGGATGCCATCATGTGGCTCCAACAAACCGCGTTCTACAACAACGCAAAGCGCACTGATGCTTTGGCCCGATGGAAGGGACTGGCCAAGGCGGAGGAAGCGCTGGCCAGGCTCCAGCAAATGGAAAAGGGGGCTGGACTCAACCTGACCAACACCTCGAAATTGACCAAGGAGACCAATACGGGAACAAAGCCAGGTGCTGTCAGCGACGGCCCGCAAGTTGCTTGCAAACTGAAGCAAGATGACCGAGGCAGCAGCCAAGCGCCGTCAATATATATGAACAAGCCGTCAAAGAAAAGAGACTGCGGCCGTGGTGCCCGACATCATCGCTCGTCAAGTCCCAGAGGCCGATCCGTAAACCGGCTGTCTCAACGAGCCGACGGTTTTGGACTGGCCCCTAGATCGAAAACTCCACATACAAGACCCCGAGCTGGCCAGTCAGGTCCTGGAGAGTACAGAGGATACAGAGATGACAGAGACTTTGATATCAAGCCTTGAAGCCTGCCGTTCTCCTCAAGGGCTACAAAAGCCTTCAATCCAGGTGTCGAAGGAAGTCGGTAGATTTCACCGGGAACTCGCATATAACGTTCGTGACCGTGTTTAAACGTTTTAAGCGGCTCCTATACAGAAGCAAAAATTAGAAGCTGACAGACTCCTGGCAGAAACCAGATTCTTCTTCATGAAGTCGCTCAAAACGGAGGATGTGCTCCATTCCATGGAGACTTTTAAGGAATCTTTTGGAATCTTCCGCGAAAACACGCAGAACTAATACAAAAAATGACAAAGAATATTTGGACTACCTCGATCGACAACGGGCAAGGCTCTGACAGACGCCTACAGAAATACCAAGCACACTATTTTGTTCTTTTCTGCCAGCGACTTGAGCAGTTTCCATGGCTATGTAA
Source organism: Pyricularia sp. CD86 (assembly GCA_031306095.1). Lineage (NCBI taxonomy): Eukaryota > Fungi > Ascomycota > Sordariomycetes > Magnaporthales > Pyriculariaceae > Pyricularia > Pyricularia sp. CD86. Next base: position 2,179 of record JAVHJQ010000069.1, on the reverse strand, counting down.
GCAAATCATGATTTACACTCCTTCTGTCCGGAAATTCCATCCATCACGGCAGGCTAATACTGACCTGAAATACAAGGCTTTAATTGCCGGCGCACCACCGCAGAGTATGGAATTGTAAGTTACTTCTTGTTGCAAATGAACAATCCATGTACCCAACCACAGCTAGTTTTATATGCTACTTTTCTAATATTGGTATTGATACAGGACAGCGAGAAAAAGTCACCACCTGGGACGCCGCTCAGGCGAGTTCAGCATCCGTTGGCTCTGCACATCACCCTTGCCGTTGCGAGATGCCAAGCACGTGCGAAATTCTTTCGGTCACCTCAAGCCGGTCCTGTTTGGCAAAGATGGTAAAGAGATGGACTACTACTGTGCCCAGGGGCTCCTGAAGTTGATGGAAACGAACGAGCATGGCCTGCAACGTCGGTTCTGAAATACCTCGAACGAGCTCCTGCGTCGCGCCGCTGTTGAGTACTACATGGGGTACTGAAGCATCCTCAACCTTGGGTGATATGCCGGGGGAGGGGGTATATAATACGGGAACGGTGTGGAATACAATGGAATGAATGACTGCAAGAAGTTGTGCTGTCTACGAGGCAAAGCGGCTTTGTAGATTCCTCTCCTTGGTCAGTCGGGAGACGTCGACTGCCTCCTTTATCATTCGTTGAGCTTTTAATAGCCCAATGGGTTTCTATAATTCGAGATGGATCAGTTCCGATTTCGAGCAACAAACACATGGATTAGGAGACTCTAGTACGCGGATATTCAAAGGCACGTTGCAGCTCAGGTGTAACAAATGAGGGGAGTAGCATCCATGCTGCCATGAAAACATCAGAGGGAACATTCAAGGCATAACAAATGATTCCTTGGACAGATTTTCTACAACCATATCCTATGCACAAACGGAGCACTACATGCTTAAGTAATAAATCATTTTATTACTAAGCATCCCATCCCCCAAACGGCCTCCAAACCTATCCACTTACACTCGTACAGCACGCTTCCACGCCAAAATCAGATTCCCACAGCAAACGCTCACACAGTAAATGCGTTCCCCAAAGGCGTTGCCCAGGGGCTGAACAAGGGATGGCCAGTTTTGTAGGGTCACTGTAGCTAGGACCTACTAGATGGGCGGCCGAGCCGCCGGCGAAGGTAGAGGCGAGTGGAATTTTGCCAGGCCGATGGCCTCCTCGGCAAGGTCTCGCAGTTCTTGAGCGGCTGTTTAGACGTAAGTGACAAATTGCGAGACAGTTGTTAGTTATTGAGCGTATAATATACACGCGGTGGCTATGATGAGAAAACGGAAAGGTTTGCTGTTATACACGGGGCACGATTGGGGGCGTACATTTGATCTTTTTCTTTTTCTTTTTCAAATCGAAGCCAGAACAACAGGACTACTCCGAGTAGATGAATGAGGCAATCACAGGGACACGGACCGGTTGTCTCTATATGACAGGCACCAGGGTCAAGGCAACTACTAAAGCCCTAGAGGAAGCCACACAAAGTGGCACCCCCAATGCCTGGAGGACAAGGAGCATGGCGAAGGAACCTAGGTGGCCTTGCCACCATAAAGGATAGCGGAAGGAAAGGACCTTGCACTACTAATGCAGTGTAACGTAAAAAGGGCTGGTGGCGCGGAAGGGCAAAAAACACATCACTGTCAAGGAACGGGACGAGAACTAATGGGTGGCCGCCAACGCGGCAAAAATGCATTGTATGTAGTAGACTAGGCAGGTGATTGTCCTCTTTTGGGGTATCAAAGCGTACTGAGGGTCGTTTGTGTGTGGTTTCTTTCTATGTACAGGGGAAAATCATATATGTCTCTTGTTTTTTGAGCAGTATTTTTACTCACAGCAAGACGACGTCCTCCTGATAGTCCTCACCACATCGATAGGGACGTCTCCGTCCGACCTTCAGTTCTTCTCCTGCTTGTCCCCGGACGCAGGGTCCTCGAGGTGGCCGGTGTACGGCTGGTGGTCGTTGGTTGTGACGAAGCCCTCTTGGGCCTCGTCGACGGTCACGTTGCCGTCCATGATGTTGCGCATGAGGGTCAGGAAGGTGGATTGCTGGTACTGGGGCGCGTCTCCCAGGCGGCCGACAATCTCTCCGGCCGTGCGTCGCAGATCATCGACATGGGTCTTTGCCATGTCGTCGGCCAGGGCATTGACGTCGTCGTCGT
>JAVHJQ010000065.1:0-29736 GCA_031306095.1 Pyricularia sp. CD86 | reverse complement strand
TAGTCAAACCAGTGAGGGCCGAACTAGTACTCAGGTGGGTGACCACTGGGGAATCCTCGGTGTTGTATGTTTTTAGTTTTTTTTTTCCTTCTCTTTTCTCTGGCTTGGTTGTGGGACCTAAAACAGAAAGAAGAACAAAGTCAGGAAACATTGCCATATACAGCAATAATACACGGGTAGAATTCCCGCTTGATCTTCACAGCCAAAGGTCGACAAAAGTATCCTTCCATTTTCGTGGCCCCGAGCCTCTCGAAAAGCTGGGAGCCGTGGATTGTCATAAGTTCATAGTATCTGATCACTGCAACAGCCAAAAAGAGCAGTAGGTACATTCATGTTGCTTTGCAAATCATCTTTTGTTTCTGTAACAACCCAGATCACATACAGATAGCAAGGCGATTCAAAATGAGCAAAGACGTGTAAACTGACGGAGGCAAAGACTCGCTAAAACCATGACAAGAGACTTGTACAATGTATATAAAAAAGAAATCCGCTGATCCCTTAAACCCCCGGAGTTGAAGGCTCATGTTGCTTGGTTACCTGCCCATACTCCGTTGGAGAAACTGCAATGTGTAGCATGTTTTCATCACATTTGCAGCTCGTCTGCAGATGACAATCTTGTTCACCCAATGCAAACTTGCACCCTCTTCTCGTGTGAAAACAAAAAATCGCCGCTTTGGAAAAAATGCGGTAAGATATGATCCATACAGGTCTTGAACAGCTCGAAACAATCGGTTTGGTAGATGAACCACCAGACATGTACAACAGTCCACCTCCCCCACAGCTCTTGCTCATCGTCTCTTACCGCCGCTGGGCCCACCCTCCTTGCGCGAGCCGCTGGCATCTTCCTCATCGTCGCTGTCGCCGCCGACGCTGTACCTTGCGTCGGTAGGCGTCTGCGCGTGGAGATCATCGAGTTCGCTCTCGTCAAAGTCGCCAGCCTCCACATCCCGCCCGTTTTGGCGCTTGGACCTGAAACCCTCCAGGCCGGATGCACTGGGAGTAATCCGCGAACCGAGTCCTGGGAGGCGTGTTGTGGACTCGCTGGGAGAGCCGCCAAAAATGCCCTGGTAGCCCCGTCTGCGGCGGCGGTCGCGCCAGATATACCATCCCCATGCCGCGGCTGCGACGGCAACGATGACCAGGACGACCTCTCCCGACTTGCGGTAGGCGTACCACTTGGCCTCGTCCAGCTTCTTCTTCTCCTCCTCCTGTTTGGAGGTCGAGTTGCCGGCCGCTCCGCCGACCGTTGTCTCGGGAAGTTTCTCGCCGTCAAGTCGACTGTCGGTGGGGTTTCCACCAATGCTACTGATGTCGACACCCATGAAGCGGTCCAGCATGTCGCGCGAGCGCCGGGGGTAATCAAAAGGCACCATGTGTGAGGAGTCCTTGAAGAGTACATAAGTCAGGTTTCGCGCCTCCTGCCAGAAGCCTGCATCCTTGCCCTCAAAAGTCCAGTCGCGTCGTGGTGCCCACGTCCCAGGGGTAAGCTCAAAGCCCTTGCCACCGTTCCACGTCATTTTTCCGATGAATGCTTCGGTTCCCATGTGGTTGCAAATCAGATCCTCAGCACCGGAGAAGAGAAGAATAGGCACCTCCTCCAAGATCTTTGGCAGCAACTCAATGGAAGGCTTCGATTTCTGCGCCTTGAAACTTTTTCCAACAGCACCCGTGCACTCCGTCCAACCAGTTGCCTTATTTGGGTTGACATGTAGAGCCTCGACAACGTCCCTCCTCCTAAGGTATGGGGTAACGTGGACCAAATCCGGCGGCCAGTTCATCCCACAGCTCGGGTATGTGTCCCGTAAGCGGACATCATACATATTGACACAATGCCTCTGGCCGTCAGCCTCGACCTTGGAGATGAGCTTGAGTAGGTTCTGCAAAACGCTCTCGCATAGCGCGACATCAACCTTGGCGCCATTGTCATCCCACTCCTTCAGGCAGTCTGCGTACTGCGCCTCGAGGCTTTTTGCCGTTGCCGAATTCTTGTCGAGAAGACCTTTCGCGTAGGAAAATTCCAGATACGCTCGGTACTGCTCGTTTGGTGCAATCCACCCATTACCAATGAGGAGACCTTTCAGGTTCCATTTAATCTTAGTCATGGAGTTCTTGTTGCGCTCGAGTATGTGTTTGGCGATGTACGGGATGTGCTGTCCGGCAAAAGATTCTCCGGCAATATAGAGCTGGAAAAGAATGTAACTAGATTAGTAAACCGAAAATTGACAAGAAATCATGTAGCTAGCCACAACGCCAAAGAAGACAGGCCCATGTTGCACTTACATCGTCTTCCGAGTATTCTGGAAACAGCTCAAAGAACTTCTCCAGAAAGATGATGAATTGGTCGGCCATTTCATCCAACTCGGTCACGTAACTATCAGTGTTGACGTAGCTGAAGCCGGTACCGACTGGGTTGTCGACGAACATGATGTTTGCAAACTCGTGCCACGAGCCCTCGTTAGGCACCAGTGTGTGATCGTCTTTGAGGCGGTAGGGACCGACCTCCATGAGAGCGCCGTCTTCGGAACTACAACCCGGGCCTCCATTGAGCCAGATGACCGTCCTTTGCCTATTGGCGATGTGTTTGTTTTGAAAGTGCCAGAAGAACATGTTGCCGTTCTTTTCGGGGGTGACCTCGATGTGACTATTTCCGACAAGAAAGCGGAGAGAGAGAGAGTATTAGCAAAGCATTCGAATGAGATTCCTGATTCCTGAGCGTAGTATCCATCGTCGCCCTTGGTCGTATGACATTTCCGTGGAATACAAGGCGTTCTTACCCGGCGTGCATTTTTACTAATGGCCCAGGAGGTGCGCCAGGAAGTGATCGCACAAAGTAATCACCGGCGCTGGCGGCCGCGCTGACGGCGGAGCTCCATGAAAGCGCAATGAGCGCAAAGGTAGAGGCTCGACGCATCGCGAACTTCATCCAAGGGAGGATTTATGATTGTCGAGAGATGGGTGCGTCGCCGCAATCCCCTTCGACCGGGAAGGAGAGAGGACCGTTTTCCGGATCGTTGGGACGACGGAGAGATATCGTGCTTGAGCCGGTATCAATTCAGGGAAAACGGAAAGAGATTAAAGAAACATTGAAGATAGCAGGAAATGAAAAAAGCAAGCACAGCGGGCCTGGGCTTAATGCAGGCTAAAATCTTGATGATGAATCTTCCTAGGTTGTTGGGGGTTGCGTCGACAGAATAACATCTGCCTGTTCCAAATGTCAGCACAGGTGTCCTTGGCCGTGCGCGTTCGTCGTCTATTCAGACACTAATCCGGCATCCACCGGACTTCAAAGAGTGACTGACTGACGCCTTGGCGGTCTCATCCCTGATCAAGCACGGGAGACCCACAATTATTCTCCATTTCCGCCAGATCGACAAAGCGCCGTGGGCATCTTTCTCCTGTAAACTGTTTGACCAAGATTGCCGCGGACTGTTTCCCTTGCATTAGATGGCTGTCTAAAGGTCTCACAGACTTGACTAATTTTACGATTTGTTCCGATTTTTTTTTCTCTGTACCTGAACAAGTTTGCGTCTAATTTTGACTTAGCAAACTCATATAAATCAGTAAAAAAAAATACCTTAAAAAGCCAGACAGAAATCCTGTGGTTTTCACGTTTCAGTTTCCAGGGCTCTACTCTGTAGTTTTAGTCAGCATGTCAGAGACATAAGGGACCGGTAGACTGTGGCGATCCACCCAGACCCCTGCACGAACTCCAAGTTTGCCCCTCGATCTGAATTCAGAATGCGATAACCTCTATTTCTAGAATGAACAATACCGCATAGCATACACTAATAGCAGGCGACTTGTACCGGAATAAGGTGTTTGGTCCCCACAACCTTTACCCCACGAGCCATTTTTTTTTTTTTTCACAACCAAACTATCAGCTCAGATGAGATTTTGCCGTTGGATACAACCAACACTCGTTTTGAGATTTGATAGGCAAGAAAATGGCGGCAACCACAAAAACGTACATTGTCGAGCACCTCGATGAGGAATTGGGCCCATGGTCCGAACTCGAATACATCGCCATTGCTGAGGAATCACAGGGTGCAGGTAGCGCCTTTATCCTGTCATCACTTCCGCAGAGCTTTGTTGCGCCCGAATCGCTCCAAGCCATTCCTGCCTTCAAGGCCGAGAACCGGGGAGTGGAGGAATTGTATGCTCAGGACAAGACGCGAGTGTGTCTTTTGGATCCCGCTGCCGCACAGGACCTCAGCCCAGAAGATGGTGACAAGTTTGACGTATTCCTGTTTGGGGGTATTTTGGGTATGTTTATAGAGTCAAAAATCGATTACTTAATTCGTAGGCGAGCAATCGTTGACCGAACCTGTCGTCTAGGTGATGACCCGCCAAGGGGTACGTGACCCAAGCTGAGACGCATACAATGGAATGAAACCTAAACGCTCCACTACCTACAGATAGGACATCAGAGCTGCGCAAAAAGGGCTTCGAGGGTAGACGGCTCGGCTCGAAGCAGATGACAACGGACACTGCCGTTCGAGTGACTAGAATTGTTGCCGAGCAAAAGAGTAAGCTCAATCTTGAACATATTGTGTCCTATCTCATGTAGCTAATAATGCTCCGCTACTCAGCTGCTCTTGAGGACATTCCTTACTTGGACTTTCCCGAGCTCAAGTTCAATGATCATGAAAGCACTCAGATGCCGTTCCGCTATGTAAAGGGCGAAGACGGCAACCCGATTATGCCAAAGGTGAGAAATCGGTCGTTCAGGTACCCCTGTCACACAAAGCAAGACGCCCATTGACTAGTTTTAGGGAATGGTGGAACTTATCAAGAAGGATGCCGACAAGGCCATTGATGATCTGTTCTGATCCTACGAGCAACCTGGTGATTGGTTTTGAGCATACGGTTGAATTTGAAATCGACCTACGAATAAGGTGCCATATGTCACAGGAATAAAAAGTTGCAACTTGGCGACAACGACAAATGAACTTATTAATGATACATACCCTGACGCCAGTATTATCTTGGATGTCTTTCTAGCTATCAAAATTCCGTCTACGGAGCGCTATCCTACAATCCCCTCTTCGCCAACATATCTGCAATGTCAAGGTAAAACGCAATTGCGTTGAATCTGGATCGATGTTGGCCGAATTAGCATCTAATATGACTTCAAAGTTCACATCTTAGTCGAGATTATACTCACGTCTCTTCCTGACCTAGCCACTTTCTCACGGTCCAGCCAAGTCTATTTGTCCTACGCAGCTCAATCACGTCAAAACTTGAATTCTCCTAACTTTTCTGGGTCATACCACTCACCAGTTGATCAAGGCTAGGTGTGAAACACCGACCACAGTCCCTTCGTACGTACCCCATTTACTGCTTTCGACAGACACGAGACCATCGTTGGGACCCTCGGCAGCCTGGATGATCTTGTGTGACGCGCGAAAGGGGCTGAAAAGCCGTGGTCGCCCATCCGTCATGGCACCATATGAAAAATAACGCGTGTCCGGGTGGTCTGGGGTAGCGGGATTGAACACCTCATTCATGTACCTGGGTGTCAGCTGCTCAAAAGCTTCCGTATTATCCCACCCCATCGTGGTTCGAAGCATGCGTCGGGCTCCCTCGACCCTTCGAGGGCCCAGCAAGTTGATGACATGCTCGGCGTAGGTACTACCGCGGTGGGGCGTCGATATGGTCACCAACGACGCCACGTTGAGGCGTTCTGCGGTCACGGAGGAGAGCTGATCCGCAAAAGCGGGTGACGCGAGAAGCCTGGCGTCCAGGCCTCCCATGGAGTGCGCGACTATGTTGACGGGCGTGCCGCTGGGCACCGAGTTGGCGATCTGCGTCGCCAGCTTTGCGGCTCGCACAGCAATGCTTGCCGAGGGCGGCACCGAAGGCGTTATGACAGTCACGCCCCGCGCTTCCAGAGCGCTCCTGACGCCGTGCCAGTATTCAATGGGTGGAAGCAAATGCCCTGCTAGCTCGAGAGTCGAGAAGCCAAGCAGGCCGTGGGCGAGCACCACGGGGTATTTGGGCGAAGCTAGACGGTCTCTCGTAAGCCTGTCTTCGTGTAAGATGGCTCTAATTTATGCATATGTATATTCTTTTGTCACTTTGATTAGGATTGCTTACCATAGTCAGAACGCAACTTGGCAAACTCGTCTGCAATAGTTCTGCCCAAGACCTCCTTCAATCTAGGGTCATCTTGACCTGAAGACTCAAGACGTAGCGGCGTTGCCGATATGAACCGCTTTTCTCTAGGTTTGTGACTTAATATCGTGATATTCGTAGAGCCTGCCAGGTTGAACAGGCGTCGCTGCCAATAGGATCCAGAGCTGTGTGTCCTGGCAACAAGTGAAGGCACAGGGCGCAACAGGAGCTGCGCTGACCCAACAACCATGTTTTATCTGCTAGATATCATGATGCTTTTGAGAAAATTCCATATAATCTGGTCATGATAATTTCAAGGTACAATAGCAGGCTTCCAAGCACTGTTTCTTGCCCTTTGTACTTGAACTTTTCCGGCTCATTCCCGAGTGTCAATTGCGACGATGTCCGGGTCAAGCCTCGATAGATCCGGTGCTATTATTAAGTGGATCTCATAATTGATGTCATTACCTGAGCACGGGCCACCAGTGTCCTTTGTTGCTAGACTTACAATGTCTCATGCTGTCCGAGCATTAATTTCGTACGATCGCGGTACTGCACCTTCCATTTCCTACCTACCTTACCTAGGTAAGATTATTGGGCGCTACAAGTACCTTAGTTACCTTAGGTATTCTGCTAAACTTTGCAGGAAGCACTGTGAAAGAAGTGCCAAACTGACGGCCCAAATCTGCCGTTGCCCAGAGGTTTTCCAGGACAGACTTTATTCACCACGTGATCGCAAAGAAAGGCAGGCCGCAAGCAGCGACGCGAAATTTATTTCCGGCTCGGCACCCCAATTAACCCATCAATTCACCCCCCCAACATTGCAGTTTGAGAGCATTCCCCTCTCGCTTACTGCAACTATGCGTCTTGTTGACTCTCCCCGTTTTCTTCTTCGCTTATCATAATAAGCTTTCCTTCTGCAGACAAGAGGCTGTCTTCGAACCAAAAGCTTGGTTTGTCTTGACCGCCAAAATCGCGCCTGAGCGCGCTAATTCACAAGAGCTCTATGGATTGCCGAGCGGCAACTTTCAGCGCTAACAACCGCGGAATCCCCGCCGGAAGCTTATCGCCGGGGCCCCCAGGGCCAGCCTTACAACCTGCCCAACCTGGCCAACAGACACCGCATGCATACCTTGTAGGCATCCATTTTGCCCAGAGGAAATTTGACTCACAGGATCAACAGCTCACTTCCCCTGAACCAATGCATCCTCGGATGTGTAGAGGGGAGTGGGGGAAATCCCTTGGCTTTCCTTATATCACAGGCACGAGATGTGACTGATATAAGAAGTCCACATGATCAGGCCTTGCGGACGGCTTGATGGTCTGGAATCTATAAGGTAAAAGACCAAAAAAACAATAAAAGAAACGTCCATACAAGACATAATTCATCTTTGGGTCAATTTCCCTCATCTCGCGGAGCAATTATGCCAGGAAAGATCGGCAGGAAATGACAACTGGGTCAATAAAAGACATGTACACATCGAGTTAATAACGACACCAACAACACCTTGGCAAAATCCACAAAGCTACGGTGCTTTACCTCCCATTGGCCCTGTTAGCGCGGGACCATATACCCTCCCAAGCTGTCGGATCTTCCCTTTACCTATACCTGCGAGCCTGTCCACACAAAGACGGCCTGCTCGACAAGGGCCTTAGAAAGACATGGTACGGTCTTTTTTATTGTTTACGGTTCTGGTGGTAGAATCCCGCGCCGCAACTCCACATCCACCAGGATTGTCCCCACCACCTTCGCCAGAAAGCAGCATCGCCCTAGGGAGGCCTGATAGGTTACAGTTGGGCGAAGTACGCACAATCTCCACCGGTTTCTACTATACGAACCAAAGTACCTTCGAACTCCCCTCTTTGGTTCAATAGAAGGCCACATATGCAGCCGTACATGTGAAGTGGTTACAACATTGCAGACAAGTTCCAACAGAGGTGCCGCGCCAGAATTGAGATCTAGCACATCCTGCCAACAAAGGCCATCACAGCAACCGTCGGCATGTGTTGTTGTGTAACCAGACCGGGGTGGTGTCAATCGAGGCTGGTCGAGCAAGTTCTTTGGTTGGTTTGCATATTTCACAGAGCCTGACCGGGCAAAAACAGGCAGGCAAGGCAACGTCCCTCCGTATTCTTCTACTTGTCTGGCTAAAATCTGCAAGCTCACACGACCCCTGCCCACTCCTTGTACCGGTATGAGCTATGTTACTCGGCTAGGCCATGCAAGGACTCTGCGGCCCTAAGTAGAGAAAAGATGTCCGCGCTGTAACCAGTCTTGACGTGCAGATGGCAAGCGCCTGCACCAAGATGCTTTCTGCCCCCACCCCCCAGTCGGATACAACCGATATACATATTGCCAACATTTCCGGCTTACCTGCCTCGGGATTTTTTTTGGATTCTCCATCCCCTTCTCAAACGACCCCTTACGCTTGAGAAGCTGTCGTTCAAAACGTTGATGTTTTGGACGACAAAGGTTTCAAGCCTTGGGCGGAATCGGGAATCTGACAATATATCGCCAATCCCCTTGCGGTCGCTAAACGAGCAAGTGAAGGGTCGAGAAGTTGCCATCGCCATCGCCACGACCTCGACACCACCACGATGGCGGCATTAACGATGCATGATTGTGACATCAACTCATGTCCTGTTCCAAGTGGGTTTGTTACCACAACGCCTCACCTGCCGGGCAACGCCGTTCTTTTGGCTAGCTTTGCTATAGCCATTCCCTTCAATGTATACTTTGGAGTTAGACACGGCACTCCACTTTACACCCTTCTTTTGGTCGCCGGAATATTGCTCGAGATCATCGGCCATATCGGCAACATTTTGTTGAGAGATAACATGGCCAGTCGTCCCTACTTCACCATGTACATGGTGGGCTCCGTCACAGGACCAACTTTCATCGCTGCAGCAGTTTACGCCGTGCTGCCACACATCCTATCAGTATATGGCACAAGATTTTGTCAGATACCTTCGCCGTTATGGCTTGGATTACTATTCTTTGGCTTCGACGTCTTTACCCTTGCATTCCAGATTGTGGGCTGTGTGTTCACTGTCGACGGAATTGCGAGGCCTGAGGTAAGTTGTTTGTTCCTAGCCCGGGCTTGGACGCGTCGGAAAGAGGTTCTTGCTCACATTGAAGACAATGATGTAGATGAGTCAGGGCGTCAACATACTGCTTGCTGGCTTGGGTATCCAAGTTGCAAGTTTGCTGCTATTCTTTGGAGTCTACTATGCATTTGTATACAGAATTTCAAGGCACCGAAACTATATCGAGGAGAAGCATGCCCATGTTTATCTATCGCAACGCTTTAGGATATTCCTCCTCTGTAAGTTACCTGCCTATTGTTTTCCCATTCAGATGCTGTAGTGTTCCAACCAAAACTATCTTTAAACTGACACACAAACTAACTTTCTTTTATCTCCTTCCAGGCATGCAATCAGCGGCAGCCTTGATTCTCGTGAGAACAATCGCCAGGATAGTCCAGATCTCAGGTGGCATCGCCTCGGATTCTTTTCAGTCACAGACATTGAGCCTGGTGCTCGACAGCTCCATGGTTCTGCTTGCCTGCATCGTTCTCACAATCATCCCGCCGGGCGTCGTGTTTGGAACTCGCGCCTGGAACGATACTGCACCACACATGATCGGATTTTCTACAAACGGAACATACAGGAGCGAGGGTAGCAGAAGCGCTCATGACTACTCCCTTCAGTCTCACCGGGGTTCATCGTCACCTATACAGGCCCCGTACCACTCGACACCTTACCAACCCATCATGCCTCTCCGCGGACAGCAGGCTAGGGGTTATGCGAATCAGATACCGGCGCACTACCAGTTCCCGAACCTGCACAAGTCAACAACCAAGCCACGGCCCATCCGTGTGGCTCCCTACAGGCCAGACGACGACGATGGAATTAGTAGAGCCGCGGGCAGTGCGGAGCTCATGCAGCCGGGTTCTGCCGGGAGCCAGACCAGTCCCCTATCGAGCTCACAACATGGTTACGAGAAACAAGGCTCGAAGCGATACTCGCCGCGGCAAAGTGACATGGTTAAAGATGAAGCGCTTTGGTGAAGAGGCATATTGGCTTGCACTCAGTCTGTCCATCGGCCTCATTCTCTTCTGTGATGGACGCACGTATTAAACCAATACGGTTGCGCATATCTTTTCTTAAGGGTTTACGTTTGGCTATCTGATTTTTTTTTGGAATTTCTTTTCTTGGGTTTACGAAGGTGTTTGTTCTTTATGGGTGTTCAAGCGTGATACCCTACACTGTCCTTTTCTCCGTGGTTTGCAAGCCAGTTTCTGCTACTTTTATGACTCCATCTGAAGTTATTGATGGCTTTTGATCTTACTTGGCGGGCACTTTGTTTTTTTCTTAGGCTAATCGGGATAGTGGCAACTTGCCATTAAGGGATTTTCTTTTGGGATCAAAATCTAAACCGTACATCTGTGGAAGCCTCATTCATGCTTCACATGGGCATCAGAATTCAATCGACAGTTTCAAACATGCCAAACCTGAATATGTGGGCGGCGTATGCAATGGCAAACGCCCACTTTACGGAATAAACGAACAGTCAAGCAGTATCACGACATGTCAAAATTACGACCCCTTAGCTGCTTACGGCGCTAGTGGGCGATCGGCCGCTGTGCCCGTCCCTTCCCTAGCCTTGCCAGCCCTTTTGGTTGCACACCAACAACGACAATCAGGGTGACAAACAGCTTATATCAGAAATGAACAGCCTATACAACCTTGCCGAATGATGGGCCAGAGATTGGGACAGAAAAGATGTCACCCGTAATGCGCATTTTGGGCCTTTTGCAGATCACTTTAGCACTCCTCGTGCCCCCGTGAAAGGGCCAATCACAAGAGCAGGGGAAGCTTCTTGGAGGGGGAGGAAATGATTTGCATGCGATGCAACACACCCAAAATCTTTCTCACCCGCTTCGGTTTTTGCCTTTGACCTTGGTCTGGAAAACTCTGGCCAAGCTTTATCTCCGGGACGGCCAGTTTTGTTGTTACCTTGGTGAATCCCCATTCCCGCCTTCCCGTCCGGCCCCCCTGTTTCTTCCCTCCTCACTCTCACCCTTGCTCGCCCTGCGACCATCGTGCCATATTAGGTTTGCTCGTTGGTCGCACACAAGTGATTAGCGGTCGACAAAAAGGGCCCCTCGAGCAATGAGCCTGAAGACCGGTGTGATCGGGAGGGTTGTATGGCTTTTGATTAACCCACATGTGTGGGATTCATTCTCTTTTGGTGTGTAGTATACTACGAGTAAGATTGTGACCCGTTGAGCTTGGTTGCCCTGGTACAAAGCCTGGTTGGGTTGCGCGGGACTTGTTATTCTTTGTTTGTTTCCCGTTTGTAAATTGTTATTGGTTGTTTTGGCAGGTGGTAAAACACAGCCGCTACTAGATGTCCAGTTGGTGGTTATGGGGCTAAATGAAGTGGCAATCTTTCGATCCCGACTTTTTGAGCTGATGTTTTCGCAACATTTTTGCTTTAATTCTACGAAATCGAGAGATGGATAAAAAGTAGTTCAAAGAGGACGTACAGAAGCTGATTGGCTTTTTCTTGATTTCGGGCCATCTCAAGACACAACAATTACAACAGACGACAAGTAAAGCAGTCGAGCGGCAACTGTTTGGTTGGACAATAGTGAGCCTCTCGTTTCGTCCGTAGTAAATGCCGTCGAGTATTTACTTCCTAATAACCCAGCATAACGCAATATTGTAGGAAGCGATCTGTTCAAGTACGAAGATATGAAACTGATGTTGTTAAGTCAACTGGTCACATTATAAGATCCCAATCACAAACAATCAGACCATCACAACAAAACAAAGACAAGCAATCCATCAAAGGTCATCCAACCATTGTAATGTACACAGAGGCAGTGGGGGATTGTCAACCCTAACCCCCAAACCCATCGAAACCGACCCGTCGCGCTTGGCGCCTCTTACGCACAGGCCAAGTTGCATCATTGCGGACCCGCAACCCCTAGCATGCCCCTGGAACCCGTACGTACTACGTAGACCGAGATCGAACCCCTTACTTACTGTCGTTGTACGGTATGGAGTAAACCCCGGTCCAAGCCCCAATAGTCTGTTGGACAAGCCCAGATTGCCATTGTTTCGAGATGCAAATTGACCCTGGTTCGAACACCTGTCTGGTATACCACTTAAGCGCAATTCTAGAACATTAAGAGTGTTTGCGCCCTTGTAGGCGACTGGAATCTTTACAGTTTAACGTGTCAACGCTTGTTGAAATCCACGCATCGCCCTTGACCTATTTCCGACACAAGGAACATTCTTGAGCCCCAAGACCCGGATACGCACGCACCTGCGCGACACCGCGTCGAACCACCCCGCCTCTAAAAGCTCTCCCAACCCCCATGAACTCAGCTGAAGATGCGACCAACTTGTCAAACCGCGAGACGGATGCCGGCAGTCATACAATGGACTCGACCGCGGAGCCGACAATGACGACCACGACCATGGCTACTGTTGCGACCACGTACAAGCCCGAGCTCGCCCCGGCTCCGTCATCGCCGACTACCCTCCCCGAAGAGCCTGCGATGGAGGAAAAGCCCCTTGTAAAACAGCCGGAAAGCGTGGAGACCAGCGGTAGTGGGGATGACATGATGACAAAGGTCTTCCAGTTCCTCTCCACCGCCACTCCGGAGACATTGGCTGGGGTGGGGGTCGGTCTGGCGGCGGTCACATACTTCTTACTCGGCCAGCTGGGCCTACTGCTCATTGGCGCGTTTGCGGGAGTCACAGCATTTATATCATGGGAGTCCAAGAACCCGCAGGTCTCTCAGAGTATCAAGGGGGAGAAAGGGACCGAGGTCCTGACGAGGATATTAGATTTGAATGAAGATATGCGACGAAACAACGCAGATGCGTCATTAGAAAAGCAGGGCGACGAAGGCACGGATCTTAAGGGGTTTGAAGATTTTCAGCCAGAGACGCGAGATGCTCTGAATAACCTGGTTGATGCAATCATCCGGGATTATGTCAAATGGTGGTACAGTCCAATTGTACCCATGGACCAAACCTTCCCGTTGGCTTGCCGCAAAGTCCTCACATCCTTCCTCATCTCTGTCTCCAACCGGCTCAGCAGGAAGCGTCCTGCAGATACTTTCCTAGACTTCCTTACCAACTCGTCTTCCATCGTCATTGTTTTCTTCTCCGAGCTGTCAACGGCGCTGACGGAGGAACCCCCGAACGATACACGGAGTGTGACCGATTCTGTCAGTAGCTACCTGGCCTCGAATCCTGACTCGAACTTGGCGAACCTTTTGAACCAGAAACAACAGGCTGCAAAGTTCAGAAATGTGGCGGATGACCTCTTGGGCTTCCTCGACAGGTCGACATATGGCTGTGACCCTGCTCGGGTTTTTCTCCGAGAAATCCTGGCAGGGGTCATACTGGAAATGACGCTCAAGTCGTGTTCCAAGCCGGAGTGGATTAATGGTTGGATCGTGTACCTGCTAGAGGCCGGGGAGCCTGATTTCAACCAGGCCATCGACGTTGGGATGCAGACAGGGCCCGATCCCAGCAAGGGATCCGCCGAGATCGACAGCAAGAGTGGCAGCAACTCTGTAGATGTTGATAAGTCGCAACGCAAGGAGGGCATGTCTAACCACAGGAAAAGGCTCAGCAAAGCTGACGAGGAGATGGAGAACGCATTGGAAGAGATGAAGAAGCTCAACCAGATGATAGCGGATGAGGATGCACGAAGGAGGAAGGAGTCTGCTGCAGGCGTGGAGCAGGCAGGAGAGTCGAAAAGTGCTGCCGAGGCATCATCGCGACTAGCGGATGCCATGAAGCGCAATGTGGATACTCTGGACATGCAGCCGAATGCGGGTTCAGACACAACTATACCGAAAAGCCCTGGACCGCTGTCGCCGACAAGTAAACAAATATTACCCAGCGATGTTTCTGGAGATGAATCCTCAGCAAAAACGGGCTCAACGCAAGGCCCCCTTACCCCAGGATCTTCAGAAATGGAAGCACCTAGTCATCCTTCATCACCACTGAAGGAGGAAATCACTGCGCAATTCACCAACTTCGACCAGCTTGTCCCGCCTGCGCAGGACGAGCCAGAACCTGACGCGGAACCTGCGCGCAATAACCCACAACCGCTCACTCTCCACCACGCCACCATCACCATCCACGACGACGGCATGTCCGACGCCAAGAATCGCATCAAGAACAGACCGACCTGGGACTATCTGATCCAAGTCGAACCCGCCAACCCCCAACACCCTGGGTGGATGATTGTACGCAAGTACGCCGACTTTGAACAGCTGCACGAGATCTTGGCGAGGATTGCCAAGATCTCAGGGGCAACCACGTTTACGGAACAGCACGGCAGCCTGCCGGCCTGGCGCGTGCATACCAAGGTCTCCCTGCGCGGGGAGCTCGAACGCTATTGCCGTGATGCATGCCAGAACAAGTCGTTGGCTACGAGCGAGGGCATGAAGCGGTTTCTCGAAAAAGATATCTTGCACACTCGTGCACAGTCAAAGTCGGGCTTCGAAGCATTTGAAACCATGGGCAAAAACGTCTTTGGGGTTCTCACCAGCGCGCCAAAGGGCGTTGCTGATGGGGGCAAGGCTGTCGTGGGTGGCGTTACGGGGGTTCTGGGCAACCTTGGCCTCGGATCAAGGAAGAACACAAGCTCCTCCTTGAAGCAGCTACCGCAACAGCAGCAGTCGGACACGGATAATTCTACGCCGGCCCCGAACACAGTCACGAAACGGAATTCTGTACCCCTACCTTCCCCAATTAGGCATGACAGCGGGCTCTCCGTGATCAACAACGGTCTCATAAGCAGGGATAGCATAGATAGCCAGAGGTCGTCTGTCATTTCAACTCAGCCTGCCAAGATTCCTCCAATGGAACGCCGGCCTAGCTACAACTCACAGCACGAAGGTGTTGACGGCGCAGCGGGAGATTCGGCGGGCCTACGGCCTGACCGCTGGGATATGGCCTCACCAACGAGCGCGATGAGCAGCCGCAACCATAGCCGTGCATCAAGTGTGGCGCCTGTTCGGTCTCCATCGTCCAAAAGCTTGAGTGGACTGAAGCTGCCGCCTCCGCCTACCGAGATCCCCGATGATTATGGCATGCCTGGGGCTGCTACGAAGCCCACGCCTCTTCAAGAAGGTAGCGCGGCAGCGGCGGCCGCGGCGACAGCAAACCCGTCACCTTCCAACGCCGCATCGGCAAATGGCTTCGGGCGACCTCCAAAACGACAGCCGCGGACCTTTTCGCCGTTGTCGGAACAGGAGACGAGCGTGGCGGTGGAGCTTCTATTTGCCGTCATCACGGAGCTGTACACGCTCTCGCCGTCGGCGTGGAACATACGACGGACGCTCCTGGCGGCGGCCAAATCGTTCCTGCTGAGGCCCGGGAACCCATCGCTCGAGTCCATCAGGCTGATGATCCAGGAGACGGTGCTCGACTCGGCGGCGTCGGACGAGGGCATGGCGGCGCAGCTGCGCAAGCTGCGGGAGAACTCGGTCCCGACGGAAGAAGAGCTCGCGGCGTGGCCGCCCGAGATGTCGGAAGAGGACAAGGTTAAGCTAAGGGTCAAGGCCAGGAAGCTGCTCATCCAAAGCGGGGTGCCGGCGGCGCTGTCTGGTGTCATGGGACAGCAGGCGACGAGCGAGGCGCTGGGCAGGGTCTTTGACTGCCTGCAGGTCGAGGAGGTCGCTAGGGGTTTATTGTTTGGCATCATGCTGCAGGCCGTGCGGGCGATTACACACTGAGACTATTTTGTGTTGCTGTTGCTACCGCTGGTCCGGGGGGGACTGTGATGCTGATATGATGATGACGTTCGTGTTTACGCGTTGCGCATTTTTTTGTTATGGGGGTGTTTTTGGAGTCTGCTAACTTGGCAACTGGCTTTACAGGTTTTGTCAAGTTTGTGAAACAAGAAGAAAAAGGCATGAGGATTTTTTACCGGCGCATTTACGGATCTAAGGCGTCTTTGTTTACTGTGCATTTTGGGAGTTATATGTCTAATAGAGCTTTCGTGACATCAGCACAGCAACACATGATTTTTGACTTGACTAATCGCCTGCACTTTTGGTCTGAAAGTGACTTTAATGTTGCACTCAGGTAAGTTTCTATTTATCTGACATCTAATCTTGATATCCTTCGTTTTAGTCACGTCTATGGGCAAAAGGAGCATCTCTCCGATGTCTAATTGCCTAGGATATAGGATATGCATTAGTTCAGAAAAAGACTTTGTTTGTTTCTTAGGTACTGTATGTACCCCAGTACCTTCTTCACTAGGTTCTCACTCAACTCACATAAAAGCCAAGTTGGTGGGTCCATCGGGAATCGACTCCGACCTCAAGCTGATGTGGGGGTGGCGGGGCAAGTTTGCGGCATCGCACAGCGAAAAGCTGCACGGGTTGGACTTCCGAGCCTGGTTGCTGTGGGCGGCGAAACTTATATCGCTATCGCTGACTTTTACTGGTATCAATTGTTGTTCATTGTGATAAAACAAATGGGCAGTAGAATCAGCGGGGAGCGGGGAATCTTTTTCTTGGGGAACCCCATGCCGAGTTTGATTGTGCTTAACAATCTGAATAAGGAACTTGTTTTTTGTTGTGCTTGTGGTTTAATAAAATAAACTGTCAATCATCAACTCTTTTCCCCTTTACCTTTTTTTTCTTTTATAACTATCTTCAACGCATGAATCAATCAGATATCTGACGAGTCAGAATGATCCAGAATATTTAAAGGATCTCCAATACCACAACAAGACGATCTTAATTACCCAAGTTTTCTCATACTATCCCATCCCCCCCAACTCGCTCCGAGTATTACTTCAAAGAGGCTACAGAAGGCACTCGGCCGCTGAACCGAGCAGGCCAGAGACATGGGGTCTACACAGGAACAGAAGAAGGGCATTCGGATAGCCATTGACCGTGGTGGAACCTTCACAGACTGCGTCGGCAACCTGAACGGCGAGGATGTCGTTATCAAGCTGCTGTCAGAGGACCCGGCAAACTACAAGGATGCACCGTTAGAGGGAATCCGGAGGATCATGTCGCACTTCCTCAAGCGCGACATCCCTCGTGGTGAGCAGCTGGACACCTCAGAGATCGAGTCCATCCGCATGGGCACCACGGTGGCCACCAACGCCCTGCTGGAGCGCAAGGGTGAGAAGATATCCCTCATCGTCACCAAGGGTTTCAAGGACTGCCTCACCATCGGGAACCAGTCCCGGCCAAAGATTTTTGACCTGGCCATCCGCAAGCCGGACGTGCTGTACGAGAGCGTGGTAGAAATCGACGAGCGTGTGACGCTCGAGGATTACGCAGAGGACCCGTACCGGACCGCCACGAAAGCAGATGTCAAGGCCGGTACGCCAGAGGCCAGGACGGCTGACCTGGTCATGGGGTTGTCTGGAGAGACGGTGCGCATACTGCAAAGACCGGACGAAGACAAGATACGGGAGCAGCTGCAAGAGGTTTACGATAGCGGTATCAGGTGCATAGCCGTGTGTTTGATGCATGCGTACACCTTCCCCGACCACGAGACCACGATAGGAAAACTGGCCAGAGAGATCGGCTTCCAGCACGTCTCCCTCAGCTCCGAACTGATGCCCATGATCAAGCTCGTGTCGCGAGCCACTTCGGTCTGCGCCGACGCCTACCTCACACCAGCGATCAAGAAGTACATTGCCGGGTTCCAAGAAGGCTTTGCGGGCGGCCTGGGCACACGCAGCGTGCAAAAGACGGAGGGCTCAAGGGGCGCCCGCTGCGAGTTCATGCAGAGCGACGGCGGTCTGGTCGACGTCGAGAAGTTCACCGGCCTCAAGGCCATCCTGTCAGGCCCCGCCGGTGGCGTGGTCGGCTACGCCATTACTTCTTACGACGACAACACCCGCATCCCCGTCATCGGCTTCGACATGGGCGGCACGAGCACAGACGTCTCGCGCTACAGAGAGGGCCGCTACGATCACACGTTCGAGACGACGACCGCCGGCGTCACGATCCAGTCCCCGCAGCTCGACATCAACACGGTGGCTGCAGGTGGTGGCTCGCGCCTCTTCTTCAAGAACGGGCTCTTTGTCGTCGGTCCCGAGTCTGCTGGCGCTCACCCCGGCCCGGCTTGTTACCGGAAAGGCGGGCCCGCCACCGTCACGGACGCTAACCTGTTCCTGGGGAGGCTGCTCCCCGAGTTCTTCCCCAAGATCTTTGGCAAGAACGAGGACGAGGGCCTGGATGTTGAGGCTAGCCGCAAGGTACTGCAGGACCTTACGGACGAGGTCAACAAGACTTCGGAAAAGCAGATGACCATCGACGAGGTTGCCTACGGCTTCCTGACCGTCGCCAACGAGAGCATGACCAGGCCGATCCGATCCATCACAGAGGCAAAGGGCCACGACTCCTCCAAGCACCGCCTCGCGTCATTCGGTGGTGCCGGTGGCCAGCACGCTGTAGCTATTGCCGAGGCGCTTGGAATCAAGCAGGTTCTGGTGCACCGCTACTCCTCCGTCCTCTCGGCATACGGCATGGCCTTGGCCGACGTCGTGGACGAAAGGCAAGAGCCCGAGTCTGCCGTTTGGGCCGACGACGGAGAAGTTGTCAAGGGCCTCAAGACCAAGATGGAGAAGCTCAAGGACCAGTCGCGGCAAGCATTGAGGGATCAGGGCTTTGAGGACAAGGAGATTGTCTTTGAGGAGTACCTGAACATGAGGTACCGTGGGACAGAGTCTGCTCTGATGATCGTCAAGCCAAGCGATGAGGAGGTCGAGAAAATCTACAGCGGAAAGGACTGGGCATTCGGTGAGGCGTTTGTCCGCCAACATCGCTACGAGTTCGGCTTCACTCTGGACGACAGGGACATAATAATCGACGACGTCAGAGTCCGCGGCATCGGAAAAAGCTTCAGTTACGGCGAGAAGACGGTTGACGAGCAGCTCAAGACAGTCCAGCGCAACGAGGTGTCCGCCGAAAGCCAAAAGAAGCACTCAAGCGCCAAGGTGTACTTTGATGGCGGGCGTCTCGATACCCCCATCTTCAAGCTGGAAGACATGGCTGTCGGCGACAAGATCCCCGGCCCGGCCATGCTTGCAGATGGCACGCAGACTATTGTGGTAGCGCCCAAGACGGCGGCGCTGATTCTGCAGACACACGTGGTCATAGACATCGAGGAGGACCAGAGAAAGAATGATGCCGAGGTCGGCGAAGGTCAACGTGAGGTCGATCCCATCATGTTGAGCGTTTTTGGGCACCGCTTCATGGCCATAGCCGAGCAGATGGGACGGGCTCTGCAAAAGACGAGTGTCAGCACGAACGTCAAGGAGAGACTCGACTTTTCTTGCGCAATCTTCGATTCGACCGGTGGTCTGGTTGCCAACGCACCTCATCTGCCGGTTCACCTCGGATCCATGAGCACCTGCGTCAAACGCCAGGCCGAGATCTGGAAGGGCAAGCTCAAAAAGGGCGACGTCATTGCCACCAACCATCCCTCTTACGGCGGAACACATCTACCGGATGTCACGTTGATAATGCCCGCTTTCAACGCCAAGGGCGACAAGATCCTCTTTTACGCAGCCTCTCGTGCCCACCACGCCGACATTGGTGGCATCACCGCGGGCAGCATGCCTCCGCACTCGAGAGAGCTGTTCCAAGAGGGCGCTGCGATCAAGAGCGAAAAGTTTGTGAGCGAGGGCAAGTTCGACGAGGAGCGCGTGATCGAGCTCTTCTACCGCGAGCCGGCAAAGCAGCCCGGCTGCAGCGGGACGCGCTGCCTCGCGGACAACCTCAACGATCTGCGGGCGCAGGTCTCGGCGAACCAAAAGGGTATATCGCTGATCGAGACGCTGATCGAGGAGTACGGCGAGCAGACTGTGGACTTTTACATGGTGCAGATTCAGAACAATGCCGAACAGTGCGTGAGGAGGTTGTTGAAGGAGGTCAGCGCTCGCTTCGAGGGCAAGGATCTTTCTTCGGAGGATTTCATGGACGATGGCAGTCCCATCAGGCTCAGGATCAAGATCGATGCGGAGAAGGGAGAAGCCGACTTTGACTTTGAGGGCACTGGGCCTGAGGTTTACGGCAACATCAACGCCCCCGAGGCAGTAACTTACAGGTAAGGGAGGACTTTTTGGCATTGGTGGCCAGACGGTACGAGAAAAACAAAAACCATGCTAACTAGAGTGCTACAGTGCCATCATCTACTGTCTGAGGTGTTTGATCTCACAAGACATCCCCCTCAACCAGGGCTGCCTCAAGCCCATCCACGTCAAGATCCCGCCCAAGTCGCTCCTGTCGCCATCGGACCACGCGGCAGTGGTAGGCGGCAACGTACTCACGAGCCAGCGGGTGACGGATGTCATCTTCAAGGCCTTTGAGGCGTGCGCCGCCAGCCAGGGCTGCTGCAACAACCTGACCTTTGGTTTCGGCAGCAACCAGGCCGGGCAGGACGAGGTCAAGGGCTTCGGCTACTACGAGACCATCTCGGGAGGCTCAGGGGCCGGACCCACATGGGAGGGCACCAGCGGCGTGCACGTGCACATGACCAACACGCGCATCACCGACTCGGAGATCTTCGAGAGGAGGTACCCGGTCCTGCTTCGGGAGTTCTCCATCAGGCCCGGATCCGGCGGCGCGGGCCAGCACCGCGGCGGCGACGGCGTCATTCGCGACATCGAGTTCCGCATCCCGCTGCAGGTCTCCATCCTCAGCGAGAGGCGCGTCTACAAACCGTACGGCATGGCGGGCGGCGAGGCGGCAGAGTGCGGCCTCAACCTCTGGGTGAGGAAGGTCGCCAAGGCGAGCTGGGAGACCTCGCTGAAGCAGATCCAGAACGGCGGGTCTGGTAGGGAGGAGGAGGAGGAGGAGAAGCAGAGTGAACAGCTCGAGTACGAGGAGAGGTATATCAACCTCGGGGCTAAGAACAGCGCCCCCATGAAGGCGGGCGATCGGATAATAATCAACACGCCGGGTGGTGGTGGTTGGGGTCCTGTAGGCACAGACAAGGTGTCGAATAGGGAAAGGGACCCCGAGGAGAATTGGAAGAAGGGAAGCCATGCTGCCAGGGAGGAGATGGCGTTGCAGGCATAGACTTTTTTTTTCATTTAGCCAGTTAATTTTTATGTGATTTAATGGGATGATATCAAGGCACACTGTGTTTTCGAATATGAGCAAGAGGGCACTTTTTTTTTCTTTCTTTTCTTTTTTTCAACCTCCATCTGGATGAAATACATGCAAGATCGGCTTACCCTCCAGGAAAGGGTATCGTCTGACATGCTTCAACTCTCATAGGCTGAAGGGTTGACGAACCATTGTAGACATGATATGGTCTTATCGAGACTAGCAGGCATAAGCCTGGCTTCGGATTTATCCAATCTCTCGATGCTATCCACATCATGTTACCTAGGCACCTTAGCAACTTGGGTACTCTCCACTTACACCGAATATGATGGTCTGTGGATTGGGAATTCGGTGCCTGGTCTCGCCGAGCTTACAGCGCCCCGCACCACCCCGCACTTGTTGTAATGTTGTTGTAATTGGGCCTGATGTACTATGATTTACAGGGCTTTGCAAGCAAACAAACGCCACTGGCTTGGCTTGGCTGCACAACACCACCTTTCACCGGGGGAAAGAAAAACGTCATCTCGCTCCATACCAAGACATTCAATATCTTCCCCCTTTGTTTTGAGGACAACGCAAACAAAGAAAGCAAGCAATCATGCCAGCCCTATCGGACGATGAATGGGCCGAGATCTCCGGGGAGATCCCGCAGGCGTCGGACCCCTTCATCCAAAAGTACCTCCAGGGACGCGAGGAGCTCGTGTCGCAGGAGCAGCGGCAGCGCAGCGACTACGCTTTCAAGCAGTCGCTGTCGCCCATCGCGCGGCGGGCCTGCGCCATCGTGGAGCGGATCCGGCGCGAGGAGAACGGCAGCGTGTGGACGACGGCGCTCGAGGAAGAGGTCGCCGAGCGGGGGCACGTCTTCCCCGGCATGATGTTCGGCCTCGCCAAGGACGTCATGGAGACGACGCAGCTGTGGAGGATCGTGCGCCGCATGCCCAAGGGCGCGCTCCTGCACGGCCACAACGACGCCATGGCCGATTTTGACTTTTTGATCGCCGTACTGCTCGACACCGAGGGGATGTGCGTCGCCTGCCTCGAAGGTGGGTTGGCCACCGCCCAGCAGAGGGAGGAGAGGATACCCGAGTTCAGGTTCGTCAAGAGCCCCTCTGCGGATGTGGAGGCCGCGTCGTTGTGGTCCGACGACTACAAGCCGGGGACGTTTGTGCCCATCACCAAGGCGGCCGACTCCTTCCCCGGCACCAGCGACGGAAGCGGCGGCGGCAGGGCGGCCTTTACGGCATGGCTCAAGTCCCGAGTCACGCTATCCCGGACCGACTCGACGGAGCAGCACCACGGGCAGGACCACATCTGGCGCAAATTCATAACCTGCTTCCGAATCACGGGATCCATGATGCACTACGAACCCGTCTTCCGGCGCTTCCTCCGACGGGTCATGACGCTTCTGCACGAGGACGGCGTGGCCTGGGCCGAGCTGCGGCACACGTGGCCGCTCGACTACCGGCGCGAGGGCCGCGAGGAACCCGAGACCGACTACATGCACATGTTCACCGTCATCGACGAGGAGGTCGCGGCGTTCAAGCAGGCCAACCCGGGCTTCTGGGGCGTGCGCATGATCTGGTCGTCGCTGCGCAGCGCCGATGAGCGCACCATGGCCTCAGACATGATGCTCTGCGTCGAGACGAAGCTCGCCTTCCCGCACCTCGTTGTGGGCTACGACGTCGTGGGCCAGGAGGACATGGGCCCCCCGCTCAAGGACCTGCTGCCGAGGTTTGCGTGGTTCAAGAAGCTGTGTGCGCAGGAGGGCGTCAACATACCATTCTTCTTCCACGCGGGCGAGACGCTGGGCGACGGGACGGATACGGATCAGAACCTGTTCGACGCGGTGCTGCTCGGCACCCGGCGTATTGGTCATGGATTCTCGCTGCACAAGCACCCGCTGCTCATCGACCTGGTCAAGCAAAAGAGGATCCTGATTGAAAGTTGTCCGATCAGTAATGAGGTGCTGCGTTTGTGCGGGAGTATATTGTCGCAGTAAGTTGTGTTGTTCATTTACTTGTAGCCATGTCTTTCTGCGTCAACTGACATCATCTGATTCCATGCAGCCCTCTCCCAGCCCTTTTGGCAAGAGGAGTCCCCTGCGCGCTGAGCAACGACGACCCGGGGATGCTGGGCCAGGACACTGCTGGTGCTACGCACGACTTCTGGCAGGCACTTCAGGGTTGGGACAATCTAGGGCTAGGTGGGCTAGGATCTCTCGCCGAGAACAGCATCCGGTGGGCTGCCTTTGAGGACGAGACGGATGCGGAGTGGAAGAGCAGTATACAGCAGGCGTCACTTGGCAGCGGTATAAAAGCGCAGAGGTTAAAGGAGTGGGCGGTAAAGTGGGAAGAGTTTTGCCTGTGGATTGTCGACGAGTATGGTGAAAAATACGGAGATGAATAGGTTGGGCTCTCAAGCATCTGTAAAAGTGTATGTCTATTATGGATGGGTTGGGATGGTTTTTGTGTGTTATAGACATTTATATCTACGAGTTTTATGTACTTGGAAATGGAAACACAGTTAAAACAAAAGAAAAAGTAACATCGAGGAGCAGGCGGCAGCAAGCGCTAGGGGAGCTAAAGGTTTTCCTTCAAACATAACCGAGGAGCACGAATTTAACTCCCAAGCTTCTGAAATTATCTATAATCTTTGCATTTCTAAAAAAGAAAACTTTGATCCTTTTTATACCCGCGTTAGATTGATAATCACCCTATTGGCTACTTTAACAGTACTTTTATTTTACGTTGCGTGAAAGAAAAGAGAAGCCCAAATTTGGGAGCTGAGATATAAACTTCCCATCGTTCCTCCTGTGCACCATCTTTATCTTAATACATCGATCTATAAGGCTGTCCATTACCCTGTCTGTAAGCGTGTAGATCCACACTGAACTGCTGAGGGAGGGGGGAAGCAACGGTTGAAAGTTTAGGTGGTATATTAAAAGTACGCAAGTACGTGTAGGCGTCGCCAGATATATATACCGTCGTTGTTTAACCCCGATTATTAGTGCAGTGTCTACTATACGTTAGTTTTCCGATCCAAAAAAAGTATCCAGGACGAAAACTAGGAATTCCACTTACCCGGGTGTGCATCCTAATGTTCTACATCCACAGTGTACGCAACCCCACTCGGTTTGAGCTTTTGGCTTGACATGGGGAGCAATTCTGGAGCCACCATCGGCTCTATTAACGTCTCGAGCACCCAGAATAGCGGCGTCACCAGTATGGCCGCCGTGGACACTGGCGTGAGTGCAACTGGTGCCAATGGGTGAAGCGTTTACATAAACGCCAAATGCCAAGATGGCAAGGAGTTTGAATGTTTGCATGATAAATAGCGGAGGGACCGGGTTAGGCCGTAGGTAATGAGTAAAGAAACTAAGAAGGAAAGGTCAGTAGGTGGGTGAGCATTTGACCTTGGAAGCAAATGCACAAACTGCAGGAATTTTATAGGATATTTATATTTCCAAACACAATACTTTAGTAAAGGGATATACAGTTTGGTCGAAAGTCCAAAGGCGAAATTGGTTTTATTAAGACGCATCGATAATACTTGAATAGCCATATAAAATCTATATATAAACTTTCCATATGCATTGGTAGTATTTTTAGTAGAACATGTAGCCCCAATCCCCGCTCCGAGTCGTGGCCTTTAAAAAAGCCAAATCGAGGACTGGATTATCATAATCTTTCGCATAAAAACTGAGATGAATATCAAGGATCGGTTCTCCAGAATTTATACGGCGCTACTCGGTATTACTCGCAACAGGCTGATTTAGGCAAGATGGAGGCAAAAAACTTTTGTAATACTGTATGTACTGACCGGGAGATGGGGGCATGAGATGCGCCCAAGTAGCAGGTGGACGTTATACCTACACGGAATATGCTTGACTGGGACTGTGGCCCGTCTGTCTTCATTTTCTACGGGTACGACGTAGACCTCTGGACTTCATGAAGTATGGAAAATATCCCACGCCGACTTAGGCCTGCAGGCCCACATCATATTCCATTAATCCGGTCACGCCAAGTTTGCTGCGTGGTCTCAGCCTTGAAGAAACTTCAAATGTGGTTTTATAACATTTGCAAAACGTTCTTGGTCGATCTGTGATGCAGAGCTTTCAAAAAAGCCGCTCAAATGCAACTAATTAGATAGTCTAGTCTTTTAATGCGTCATGGGAAACATGTATCCGGCAATAATAATTTCACGTAGCTGCACTCAAGACACATTCTTCCTTTGTTCTCACAGCTGACTGCCTATATCTCCACCACAATCTTCCCGATTCCTCTACTCACGCAAGAGAGCATAGACGTTGACTTTTCATCCTTTGTAAGCGCCGACCCTCGATGGTCAACACTGCCTTCTTTCAACGTCAACTTGCAAGTGCCGCAGTTTCCAACTTCGCAGCTCGAGGGGACTTCTTCGATCCCAAACTCCTTCTGCATCACCTCGAGTAGCGTCTCGTCCGGGCCGACTTTGAGCGTCACGCCACCGTTCTTGTTGGCAACCGTCGCCTCGAATGGATCCCCTGACGAATCGGCCTCAAACGCTTCGAAGTGAACCTCCTTCTCATTTACACCAGCAGCCTGCGTCTCGCGCAGCGCCTCAGCCATCATGCCGCTCGGGCCGCAGAAGTAAAGCTGCGAGTTCCAGGTCAAGTTTCTCACTATGCTCCCAACGTTGAGCCTTTGGCCTTTTGTCTTGTCGTAGAGCACAACCGCGTCGCCCAGCTTCTCGATCCTCTCCCTGAAGGGGACGTCCTCTGCGGAACGGACGGCGTAGTGCAGGGTTACGCTGTAGTTGATGGCGGTCATTTGTTCAATCATGGGCAGGAAGGCCGTTATGCCGACGCCGGCGGCGACAAAGACGTGGCTGCTCGCCGAGCCCACCATGGGCACGCCGTTGGTGAACCGCCCCACCGTCAGCACGTCGCCCTCGTGGACGTTTTCGTGAACGTGCCTCGAAGCGCCCCTGCCATTTTCTGCCAGTGCCACGCCGAGCTCGAACCGGTTCCTGTCCCCGCCGACTATCGAGTAGGCGCGGACGAGCCCGTTTCCCAGCTTGAGCTTGACGTGCGCGCCAGGCTTGAGCTCTGCCCCGTCGGTGGGTTGCAGGGCCTCGAGCTCGAGGGAGGTGATCCGGGCCGTCTCCCGCCTCTTCCGGACCACGCGGAACTCCTTCCACTGCTTCGCCTCCTCCGCGGCAGTCCGCACTTTGCGTTCTTTGGACTCGTGCTTGGCCACGCGGGACTTGAAGGCAGTAGCAGCCTCGACTCCAAATTCGGGAATGCCAGCCAGCTCTTTGTTCATGGCAGCGTCTGACGGGTTGCGGTGGAGGTACTGCTGGATGCGCTCAATGGTCCACTGCGGATGCTTCCTCTCGACCAGCTTCAAGGAGTCGCCGGCCCGGACGCTGCCGGGCTGCAGGACGCGATAGTACCAGCCGGTGCGGCTGAGGCGCCATGTGTTCGGGGCAAAGTTTTTGAGACGAAAGCGGTGGTTCAGCTTGAAGCAGGGCTGGCGCGGCAGCGAGACCTGGAGGATCACTTCTGGTCCGAGCGACACCACGTCCCCGATGCAAACATTACGCTCGTTCATGCGGGAAACGACGAGGTTCTCGCCAAAGGAGCCGGGGACGAAGAGGTCTGCCGCTTCTGGGAACTCGACCTTCCATTTTTGATAGTGTGACATGCAGTCTGTTTTATTTTTGGGCGCAACAGTGTGAGGTTATATATTTTTTCTTCTTCAGTAATCTGGCGCGATGACGTGAAAATTATAAGTATTCTTGTATGACTTACAGGCGTGGATCGCTTTGTCAACACCGCCATGAAAAGTATAATCATGCTCATCTCCTTGTATGCCCATCTCGGTGACAGTGACAGAGCCATCATGTGTGGTTTTGAAGATGCCAGTCATGACATTGATGCCATCAAAACTGCGAAGCTTGCCGGAGCGTACTTCGAGAACCTCATCTTCTGTCACTGGTAAGTTCAGGTCGAAACCCTTCTCTACCTCGACAGCCATGATTTGTGAGACGCTGACAATTTTTTTTTTTCTTCGTCCAAATCGGGGTTAGTTTCGTGTAAGAAATCAAACCAGACCAGTGAGGTCTCGGAATATTTTTGACAACTTTTTGCAGCCCGGAATGAAGTGGTTGCACACAAGTGTGATGGATCAGATCATTTGATCGTTATAGATTATGGTAAACAAGTCGTCGCTTGCATCACATGAGGTCAAGGTGAGGTCGAAGGGTGGACGAGTAAATTGATGAATGCTAGGTGTAGGAGGTAGGTATCGTTGATTGCTTTGATTGGTTTCAACCCCGCGTTTAGCTTCAATGTAGCGTTGCAAATGGGTGGACTTGCACGTGCTGGTCGAATCACCGTGATTGATAAATTCTCAAACTACCTTTGCTCGTTTACATTGAGATATTCGTTCAAGTAAGGTACTTCTAGACATACAAGACTTTAAACGGAGATTGATTCGCATACCTTTTTGCACTTCATGCGCAGGTTGTATTGGACCCCTGGCCACTGGAGTGCATTTCTCGTCCTCGGAGATTAAATATGCAAACTCATGTTTTCTCATGCCGGCAAGGCTCGTAAGGGAGCTGACCGACCATGGTGTTCATTATCAACATATGTACCTACCTAGGTAGGTAAGTAGGCAGATGAGCCGCTTTTCTTGGCATACTCAATGTGCTGGATACTCGGTAAAATGCAGTCAATGTGAAGAAGAAATCTAACACTCACCGCAAATATAGGTGAAATATTTAGACGAGGCTGGAAAATTTCTCGGCTCACATGTGCCGCCATTCGACGTTGTACAAAACACAATGCTGGGACAGTTGACAAATAAAGAGGCACAAATCCGGGCTTGGCGTAGTTTGAAAGTAAAAATGAGGCGTGATATCGCAGCAGTGCAAATGTCATAACCTCTCTCCTCCTTGTACGAGTCCAGCCACCACCAAGAAATGTGGCCTTTTGTTGCTGACCGCAAAAGCGATGGTTGCTTCATGGAGCTTGGGGGTCCGCGATCGGTAATGAGTTGGTGGAAACCAACATACATGAATAGAGTTAGCTGCATATTGGGGAATTGGTTGGAGTCTACAACATGAGTAGGTTACTCTGCTCTTATGCATCTCGCCGTAAACGGCTCGCCGGTATACACCACTATCTGGCTAGATCCTAATAAGCCGGATGAGAGGGTGGATAGGTGACATGGGGTAAGTAATACAACCTATTTCGTGAGTCTATGCCTCCCGAAAGCGGAGAGTCTGCACTTCTACGGATATAAGTGCATCTGTATCTGTTCCCATATTGAAGGAATAACTGGTACTCCAGTAGAGTAGGCCGGGGTGCAGCCCGGTTTTGGGACCCCTGGAGACATCAATAGACTATATTCGGTAAGTAATTGGGCCGTCTTAGGAAAACAAACGGTCAGGCTGTATGCGATGAGAGTCGCCATTATCCTCGTGTTACAGTGATGGCACGTGCAGGATGCGGCTCTTTCGTGCCAATAAATAATACCGTCGGCAAATAAGGTAGGTATATTGTGTGGATTTTGACGATCGCGAGGCAGCCGAAACAAGAGGGAAGAATTTGGAGAAGCCCAAAATATTGAGGCTCTGCGATTGTGACTACGAAGTAGACCCATATAAAGGTGGGTCAATTCGAGCAATCTCAATCAGCCATTGGCGTTGTACTTTCCGCTACCTACCATTCCAAAGCAAACTTTCCTTGATATGGAAGGCATGGGCTAGAATGGCACCGTAACCCCCCGAATTCCATCACAATTTTAAATCTCTCTAATCAATCCAACAATCACGAACCATGTTTCGTAAAAAGCCAAACACCAGACTCGTCATCAGCTGCCAACATACTGTGAGCTCTAAGCAGAGCCGCATTCCCCACAAGGCGTTGTACCTTGCGCCCATGTTCCGGTCAGCTGAAGCGCAGCCCGCGCCAGGGTCATCCACCAACAGCGGTGTGCGGTACGCTAAGGCAGCCGCTTTTGCCATGATTCAGCTCTGGTTTAGCAGCACGCACTTTACTCACCCCGCAAACCAGGACTGCTTTGCTATACCACGACTTAGTGTGAACTTGCGGCTCTGCAGGCAACAAGACCGAAATGACCAGAACTGCCAATGGAAGGATTCCGAGCCACATTCTCCCCTCTAATCTATCCAAGGTACGTACCCAAGGGGTACATCGAGAAGCTGCCTTAAATACCTACCTTACCTACCTGAGACCAGTGACAGGTATTGTACCTCATCTGCAGACAACCGATTAAGTGTCTTGCCTACCTACCTTGCCCACCTGTTTTGTGACTATGTACCCCTTCGCACTGCTTGCCTGTTGTGCCAATTAAATTGCGCAAAAATTACGCCAAAACACATTCCTGGTCACTCCTTATCCTTAACCTTTTTTTTTTTTTTTTGTACTTTCCACCCCCCACCCCCCAATGCTCTCTTTTCAGCATTTCTCCTGTACGGGGTATAATTG
>JAVHJQ010000061.1:0-18399 GCA_031306095.1 Pyricularia sp. CD86 | reverse complement strand
CTTCTAGACTAATTACAGGCCCTGAGTACGGATGCAGCCCGCGGAAGGGGACGGACAAGAAAACGTTCCGTTTCGAGTCTGTAAAAAAAAAAGAATATTGGAAAATAAAGGAGGTAATCACCAACAAGTCACAAACAAGAATTGCCATCTATAGTGGAACGATGCAGAAAAAGAAAAAAAAAAGACACACGCAAGAGAAGAGAGAGAGAGAGAGAGAGAGAGAGAGAGAGAGAAGATCGCCAGAAATGATTTCACGAGATCTACTCATAGACAGGTCAGCGACGTCGACTCGGTTCAGGGTTCGAATTGAATCTAGCGTTGGGTGCTGTACGAACTACCCGATGGCGATGAAGAAGTTGTCAACGTCATGCGTGTACGCAACGAGGCTAAGGGGGGTTTTAACCGGCACAGCGACCGCGTAGCGTTAGGTACGCTGAACACGCTGGTCCGGCGTTGAGCTGCGAAACTTGCTTTACGTCACGTTCACAAAGAGGGACAGATCATGTGTTTTACGATGCAGACCAAGTGTTTTTTTCTCTTCTAGTCAGTGAGTAATTTCGACATTATGCTAGGCTCTGTTTGTATGTCTAGTTTGAGGGGGTAAGAAAAAAAAAAGAGAGAGATAGAGAGAAAGTATGCTCCGTGTTTTGGTTCAACCCACATTACCGCCCTAAAACAATAACCACCGTTTGAGAGGTATATTCAAGAAAAGGAGGGAAGCAAATAAAAGAGAAGATAGAGAAAGGAAAGCCCAGATACATCGTGATGTAACACTGGTGTGTATCTAAAGATGAATCGCCATCCGTGCACTTTTTGTCCAAATGCCATGTGTTGTTTTTTTTTGTTTGTTTCTTTGCTCCATGCAGCAGAATAACACTTTATACGCTTTCCTTATCACCTCTTCTGTGGACCAGGCCGCGGCTTGTTGCTGTAGTGGGCCTCACCCGGACCAAATGTTGGCTCCGGCATTGATATGGCGTCCGCGTTTGACAGTAGCGGCAGCTGGGTTTCGCTGGCGGCGTAGCCCGAGTTCCAGGGCTCCCGCTCCAGTGAAGAGAGTGGGAAGTTGGGGATCGTCGGGTGTCCTGAAGAGCTTGCCGCGTAGCTCGAGAGGTTCACAGCCGATGCGTTGCGCGAGGGACCCGCTGATGCCGCGTACATGTACTGGCCCCTAGTTGGGCTAGGAGTCTCAGCACCGTAACCGTCGTCGTTGGAAGAGTCGGAACCGCGCTGTCGAGAGTGTGACCTTCCCTGCTGGCGCGGTTGGGACTTGGAACGCTGACGGGTATCCGGGGCCGAAGACCTGGGCACGTAGGTCGCGTTGTTGGTGGGCTGGCGGGGTGGCTTGCCTTCCAACATGCGAAGGGCATCGCTGTTGAGGCCACTGTCACTTCGCTGATGAGTCGACTTGTTCCTGCTCAGATCGGGAGGGCCATCCAAGTGGCCTGGGGACGTCGGCGACCTGGCGGCCGGCGAGATGTAACCCGAAGGCATCCGGATACGGCCCGGACCAGCTGCCGACTTGGGGTCGAGTGACTTGCTCTTGGCGAGAGGGTTGGGGGTGACGCCGATGGATGCAGGGTTGTTGAGGGCGGTAGAGCTGGCGTTGGGGTTCGGGGTCGACGGCCTCGACACCCAGATGCCTTCAACCTCGATACCGGCCTGTGTGGCCCGCACACCAAAGGGAATCTCGCCAGTACGCTTAGTTTGTAAACCCGTCTTGCGCATCTCAAGCAACCTTGCACGCTTCTCCTCATCCAACACCTCCTGCTTCTTCATATATCTACTTTGCCACGTGAGCTTGCAGAGACCAGCAAAGATGACGACGCAAATTGCGCAAGCCAAAACCTGTGTTGGTATGTTAGTGAGACTGCTGGTGGCGCCGACTGATATCCTGAGAGCATCTTACAAAGGTCATCTGCTGCCATAGCTCCCAGCTGATAAAGAATGTGCCACCCATTTTATCGACTTGTGTGAGAAAGAGAAGAATATAGTCCAATGAGCTCAGGCTTTTGAACTCTTTTGTGATGGCTGCCTGAAGAGGCGATACTAGGTGATGCGATGCTTCAACCCTAGTTAAATCTGGGTGCAGTCCTCACTCTGCCCTCAGTATCAACTGACAAGTGACAACCATGTTAGCTGACTTGATCATGGATGTAGTTGAGTGGCTTGAGAAAAGCAAATACCACTTACATTGGAGCACGAAAAAGATAAAACACAAAAAGCAGGCCGGATAAAGAACAGAAAGATCAGCAGCCACGGAAGGAAGCTGTATGCCTATGTCGGTGTGTATGTCTTGATCGTCTAATTAAAGAAGACCAATATTCAAATCCGCCAGTTGGGTAAACTTGAGTCACACAAGAGTTGATAGAATGAAGAAGAAAAGTTGATCCAGTAGTTGGAGTATATGGACAAAGAAACAAAAGAAGAAGCAGAGCAAGAGGGGAAAATATGACGCGGGGGAAGTCGGGTGGCTGCATGAGGATTTTGTACCAAACACAACGGGTAGCAAACAAAATGAGCATAGGGGCGTGTACAATGAAATGATCAACCAACGATGGCTTCACCGTGCGTTCGGGTTTCTTGTCCGCAAGCGGTCTTAGCGGAAACACCTTTCTACCATCTATGGCTTTCGCCCTGTACTGAACTCTAGGTGAGGCGTGGAAGGAAAAAAAAAGGGCCAAGCGCAACAAAACCATGTCACGGTGGGTGACAAAGGCGCGGAGGATGTCGCCGCGGCGCACACCGGCGTAGCCCCCTCCAGCTCCATCCACTTGGGTAAATGAGTACGATCGAGTCCTTTGGGCCATGGCGTGACCGCGGATCGAGTGGCGCTTGACGCCATAGGTATGGGAGGTGAGTTATGCACAAGAAGATAACCCTGAGGGAACCGGTGGCAACTAACGTGCAAATCTTTGGCAAGCATCGAATAGTCAAAGCCCGTAGGAGCCATGCGGACAGCCTTGTAATTTCAGCGCGCTAAGTGTCCGTCAAGACCGTTGGCCTGATTCCCCCTGCGTGGTGGTGCAGAAAAGGCCCTTTGTGCACCCGTTGAAAGCTCACGGGTGAGCGTTGGTTACCTCAAATAAACCAATAGCATGCGTAAGTAAGTTGTCTGTCAGAAGTGATTTCCGGTTGATGGGACGAAAACGCAAAATCCCCCAAACGAGCAGAGGAACTTAGCATGAAAAAATCAGAGCTGAGTTGTATCTGCATCCGACCTCATCCATCACAACATCCGAGGCTGTGAGAGCTAACGAGCGGTAGGGTACCTGACATTAGGGGGCGCCGCACAGATTGAGACGAGGGGCATCTTACTCTAGTCGAGGGGAGCCTTTTCAGTGGGTAAGATGATGGAGTACGTTTTCAAACCGGCTGCCTCTAGGGTGGTTTAGCGTTGGTCCACGACACTTGTAGAACGGCGCCGGCGATTTCATACGCTTCGACCACTCTCGCCCAACACCGGACGCCATCCTATGTCCCCCCTGCACCCTTGAAATGGTCCAATAATACGAGATTGAAAGTAGATTTTTGTAGAATGAAGGATGAAGTCAGGGGCCAAATTTGGCATTTTAACAATTATCGGCTTAGAGCACATCAGACGGCCCATCTTGGCAATTCGTATGCTTAAACTTTTTTGCGTGTCAAGTGGGTTGTGATGTTTTGTCGTCTGTCGCCGTACCCAGGTCTGACGATTGTTGTGATACTATATTTGAATCTTTTGCAGGGCCGAGCACACATCAGAGCAGAGTAGCCCGGCAACGAAGGAGGGTCGACGTTGGAGGTGTTAGGTAAAGTAGGTACCTAGGTAGGTAATTAATACAGTAGCAACACACATACCAATCACGTGGCCTCGCCACTGCCGCGACTTCAAAGGTTGTGGCATGGCTTTCGTGAGTCCAGGTCTAGAGGCGCCACTTAGCGAGGCATCGGTTTTGCTCAGTAACAAACTGTCAACTGATGTTGCTGTCGTGGCCACATCTCTGTAATCGGATCGCCCACAAGTCCGTCAGTATGCCGTTGACACAATAGCCAAGGAGAGAGACCAGACATTCGATCATAGGCGGGGTGGCGATGAAAGCCACAATCAAGCCCCGGGTTGGAACGACTTCAAATGACCTTCAAGAACCGAAAGGGCGAAAGAAGCAAAGCTAATTAGAGACAGCCGCCAAGACAAGGGCTGAACAAGTCCAGATCGATAGAGGCTTGGAAGACCACTGTGTTTAGATTAACATTCGAAATTCATCAGGTCGCCATTGGGCCACGCAATTGAGAAGCTTTGACTAAAAGAGATAGGCTTGATAGGCAACTGCTGCTGCATCGGTTAGGCCGCCCAAGTCGCGCGCAGACTATAGGGTAGTCTATTAGCGAACTGCTGTCACCCAGCCAAGCCGGCATTCTAGGTAGAGATGGACAAGACCGAAAGCAGAGTCCAGACTTAGACTTGGGATGAATTTTGTGTGATCGGATTTTTTCCCGTATCTTTAACGACGGGTCACGCCGAAACCCTAGAAGGTTTGTTGTCTTTTCGAACAAGGCTGAGGAGGTTAAAGTGGTAGATGTGATGGGCGAAACCGCCTTTCTTTTTGTTTGGGGGTGTGCTGAAGAAACCTTCTTGATCGACAAAGACATGGATGGGTACGGTACAGTAGGTGAGCAGGTCAGGAACAAAGCTTGACGGATGTTCAGCAGCAGTTAGTTGCGTTGCTTTTATCGATCTGCTCCGATGATTTAAGGGACGATAAAGAGGTGTGAAAAAATGGAATAAAGAACGAAAGTGGAGAACAGCATGACAGAAAAGAAAAAGAAAGCAAGAAGAAAAGAAACACAAAGTGTTTGATTTTCATTCATCAATCAATCAATCGAACATACAGTACAGTACATGCAGAATGTTTCCAACACATCCCCCACTCCCAAAGTGGCAGGTGTGGTTTCGCGTGGCCAAGACAGAAAAGAGAGGGCACAGCAATGAGAGCCAAGTTTAAACTGTCATGTGTTGCCTAAGGCTATCCAACCCAGACAAGAACACCAAAAGCACCCCAACCACAATGCCGAACCTCACCATCCGCAACCTTACAGTCACGCCCCTCGAGCTGAAGCGGATTGAGCGCTTCGAGGCCGACGCAGTCGGGTCCAATGGCTTCGCAAAGGTCACGAGCAGGATCGTGGGAATCTTCAACAGCACCGAAAACTACGGCGTTGTCCCCAAGTCCGGGGACCCTGCCAGCACCGATGACTGCGGGAGCGCCTTGATCGGATCCTTTGAGAGCCGCGAGACCGAGTTCCGCGCCGCCGAGCCCCAGCGCGAGGTCTTGCGCGTCCACTTCCAGGAGCCCAACACCGGCAACTGCTGGTCCGTCGATGCGCCGGGCCCGAGCCACCGGACCTTGGTGATGCGCCGGACCGCTGGGTCCGATGACGCACCTGCAGAGTTCTCGGTAGTGTACCACGTCGTCCAAGGCCACCTGGCAATCTTCAGCAGCGGCGGGCTCGCCAACTGGATGGCCCAGATGCGCGACGAGTGCCCGCTCTCCATGCTGTCCATCCCAGGCACGCACAACAGTTCGACCTGCTACAAGGCCTTGCCGAGCGTGCGGTGTCAGGCCGTCGGCGTGCGCGAGCAGCTCGACAACGGCGTCCGCTTTCTCGACGTACGTGTCAGCGTCCAGCCTGACTCGGACGAATTGGTCCTGGTTCATGCTGCCTTCCCAGTGTCCCTGACCGGGAACAAGTACCTGCACGACCTGCTGAAGGAATGCTACGACTTTCTAGACGCGAACCCTAGAGAGGCCCTCATAATGAGCCTGAAGCGCGAGGGCACTGGCAAGGGCAGCGATGCCGATCTGTCCAAGCATCTCATCAATCGATACTGCACCGGTGAATTCGCCAGCCGTTGGTACACTGACACCAAGATCCCCCACCTCGGGTCCGCCCGTGGCCGCATCCTCCTGGTGCGTCGCTATCACGATGATGAGGCGGCCCGGAAACGCCACAATGGCCGCGGATTCGGAATCGATGGTTCCCACTGGCCCGACAACTGTGAAGACGGCACTGTGGGGAGCGGCCTCATTCGGGTCCAGGATTTCTACGAAATAGATCAAAGCACAAACATCGAGAGGAAGATAGAATACGCCCGTGCACAGCTCGAGCGTGCCGCCGAAAAGCGTGCCGACCCACGTGGTGAAGCCAACCCGCTGTTTGTCAACTTTCTAACCGCCAGCAACTTCTTCAATGCCAATTGCTGGCCTGAAAATATCGCCGCCAAAGTCAACCCCTCCATCATTGAGTATCTGTGCATGAGGCATGGTGCCGATGGAAAGGGGCCCAACGGCTTGAGCGTTGGCGACTCGGCGACGGGAGTTGTTGTCACGGATTGGGTTGGTAAGGACGGCGACTGGGATTTGATTCGCTGTATAGTTGGCTGGAATGCAAGACTGCAGCTGCGCTAGGGGCCCAGATGCTCTGGCGCGATCCATCCAGATGCCGTGCCTTGCCTTGTGTGGTCTTACCACTCTGCTACTGCAACCCTGTTGCAAGTATTGCTAGACGTTTCGCATTACATCATCGTTCATGGGCGAGACAAGAGGTCATCAAGATTTCTCATTACATTATAAATTACTTAAAACCTATAGATATAGACTAAAGCCAGGTCGATCAACAACCGAAAGCACTCTCTGTGACCGTGGTAACGTTAGCATGGTACCAAGTGCAAGCGATAGACGGCAATGTTGCATGTTTTGAGGCCTAATCAGCTCTCCAAGGTGAATTGGGTTGTATCAACAGATGATGTAGATAATGTAGATAATGTTCAGTTGATGCAAAGGGAATCATCCGATAGGACGCTGGGTACAGTGGAGGATGGTTGGACCTACCAGAGATTCACATAGGCGATACATCACAACAAACGCGGTTTACCTGGGATCCCAATGTAAAGGGTCAGCTCCAATCTTCAAAGCTTTTCGAATCAACCAAGATGTGAAAGGAGAGAAAGTCAGGCTAATAAAGAAAGTCAGCATTGTGTTCGTCCAGCATAATCTTTGGGTGTGAATGTAGACATACCTCATTAAATCAGATTTTGTATAAAGATGTTCATTTCCATACCAGAGGCAGGATCAAACAGTGTGAATAACGAATCATCATATTCGAGAGAAAGACATGTGTGCTGCACAAAAATGTTTACCTGTCGGTGATCTGGTTAGTCAAATAGTTCCCACATAGTAACTTCGCGCAAAGCAAAATCCAGAATCCGGATCAGGTGACGAGGTCTCATCAATAGCACCCTCCTCAACCTCCCCACAGGGTTTGTACAGTCCTGCTTTTGATGGGAAGGCCAAGGAGGGGCTCGATTATGTCCGCCCGTTCGTTCAAACTTCGTCATGTGGAGAACAGTAGCTCGCTAGGAGTTTCGAAAAGAATGGATTGAATGTACCTGAAGGACACAATTGTTAGTATCCCAGTAGAAACGTAGGCCAATGGCCCGTTTGGTATTGAAAAGTGAAGATATGAGCTTGATCAGACAAGGCTGAAACTATAGAAAACATTCCACATTTGATCTTCGGCATGAGGAATCCCTGTTTTGATTTATCATCACCTCAAGAGGGTTGGGGGGAAATGCTAAAAAATTGATCGAAAGTTGAAGCTCACCTTTTATTAAATGTTATCGCAAGTGACGAAACAATCATCGCAGTGAAGACCGGCCCGAAGGCATGTCTGTCAATGCAAAGCAAGTCCCTTGATCAGGACCCAGCGTTAGCAAGGGCCAGTAATGTGAACGGGCATGTAAAATTGCATCGCAATATTTGCTCAGCGTAATTCTAGAGATATAGAGAGTCCCCATGGTGTTTGTAAGTATTGGATTGTTCGTGAATGTTCGTCATCGCAGTGTTGTGAAAGAGCGCAAATCATGGATTGAATTACCTTTGGAGCCCGGCAAGGCACGGCCGTGAAAGAAAATTTGCTTCCTCTGGGGATCTAAAGGTGAGGAAAGTCCAAAGGGAAAAAAAAGCTTCCCCCAGAAAATATAGAAATCGATGTGTGCCCCACCTCTCTGCAGATGCGGAGGTTCAATTATGTCAGCAGAAAGATAGCGGCGTTAGTCCTAATACGGCTTAGCGCTCCAGCGCTGTGCTGTGGCGATTATGTGGCGAAGTTCATGTGGGCCTGGACTTATATGTAAAGGTCCATGTGCCTGGCCAAACCCCCGCGAATGTCTTGTTCTCCGTGACTCCCGGGCATATGGTTTGAGTCTCAATCACCCATCAATATCGTCTCGATGGCTTCCTTAGGAGGCATGTGGGCTCCAGCAGCCGTACGTGTCCTTCGTCAGGCCGTCGGCAGTACCGTCAAAATATCGAAAGTGCTGCGCACCAAGCTGGGAAGCGCAGCACACAGACCGATCACCCAGCTCCCCCAGCCTGTCACATCTGCAGCCAGGCACCAACCCATCCACCCCTTCGCATTTCTGCGCCAGCAGAAGCGCGGTTTTCGATGGCACTCCGCCCTTCGCAACGCTCACTATGACGCCCTACGAAACACCTTTCGTCGGTTCATTAGTGGGTCAACACGTGCCCAGCTCTCGCAGTCGGTCCAGACCACTCGTTGGGTTAAGCAGTTCACAGGGCGTGCGCCGTTTGCTTCGACGCTGCGTCCGAACTTGACCGGAGGTGCATTCCCGAGAACCGCCGGCGGGTATGCGATACCAGGATCTGGGAGGATGGGTGGTGCACGCTATTTTAGCCATGCACCACCTGTGCAAGCTCAGGTAGTGCAGAATGTTGGGCAGGCAATGCGGGCTTTCTGGCTGTCGGGCAAGCGAGCCCAGTTTGATGGCTATGGGCCTCGGGGAGAGAAGTGCTACCGTGTCACCACACAGTTGCAGGACGAGACCGC
The DNA here is from genome assembly GCA_031306095.1 of Pyricularia sp. CD86. Taxonomy (NCBI): domain Eukaryota; kingdom Fungi; phylum Ascomycota; class Sordariomycetes; order Magnaporthales; family Pyriculariaceae; genus Pyricularia; species Pyricularia sp. CD86. The sequence goes on along the minus strand of JAVHJQ010000061.1, from coordinate 9,510 downwards.
CAGGAAGGCAGCAGCAGCCGCTGCATCACGCAAGCGTGTGCCGGGCTCCTTCATTGACTTCTCCGTCAACCCCACCATCACGGCACTCAGCCCCCTTGCCGGCAACTTCCCATTCGTTATGTGTGGTATTAACCAAACCACCGCATCCAACGGCCCCACCTTGAACCAGGATGGTCTGCTCGAGCTGCTTTTGACCGATTTTGAGCGTGCATTCAAGGATCTTAACGCTGTCATGGCAGACTTGAAGAGGCTCTTTGATCTTGGGGACTTACCAATTGTCTTGGAGAATGACTCCCACCTTGTACGTGTTCGGTTCCCAGGCGTGGATGCAGATACTGTAACGAGGCTCTGCGAAGATATTGGCATCCAACAGGGAATTGTTGGTCAGGATGAGGACTTCAAGACGGCCCAGGATTATGCGTCGGATTTGCGCTTTCCATTTGCGCCTGACTACGGCATTCCGGACCACTTATCATCTCCCGCTGGATCTATGAGATCTCATCAATCTTACTCATCGGATCTGCCAACAGATCTGGATGATGAGTATGTGGAGCATTTTATGGAGGAGAACCCTTGGCTTTCCTCTGTAGATGCAGATGATTATGACCATTCTCGCATGAGCTTAGCCTCATCTACGCCAGACAGGCAAACCAGTTCACAAGTACAGGGTTTCGAGGGCGTTGAGGGCATTTATCGATTTATACAAGAGTGTGATCGAGCTACTGGACGCTTCTGATCATGGATTTTCTTTTGTATGTGGCTTTTGTAGTATGTTCAGGCCGACTCCCTAGGTTACACGGTACGATGAGTTTGAGGTAGTTTGGCTTATTGGAAGCACGCAATTCAAATTGACAGTTAGTTGTATTATATCAGCGTCATCTACCATGGAATGCGGTAGGATCATTGTCTTATGTATTCCTAATAAAAAAAAGTAAAAAGTTACATAAGTTTGGATCAAGTTTCCAGTCGACAAAAAAAGCGATAATACCCCATCCAAATTGTATTAGTGTCGCCGAGCACCGTGCGGTGGCAATCTCGGTCCGAAATGTACGCACTGTCAATCAAGCCAGTCATGTGTTTTGGCGTCCTCTCAGCCCCGCTTGCTGCCTGAACTAAAGTCGCGCTACGGAAATGGAAACGCGTCAACAAACCACAGTCACCCTTTGCCACCGCCGATTCTTAATAATTCAAGCTACGCCTTTTCTCCCTCCTGACCCAGACTTGTCTTAATTCATTATAACCTTCAAAATCTTCTCGATCCTCACTGTACAGCGAACTTGTTGGCCCACGATAGACGATAAGATTGCCAAAATGACGCAGGTTGAGGATGAATACGACGAAAGCGCCAATGCCGACGAGACCGGCGGGGCTGGCCCAGGAGCACCTACGCCTCTGACTGCTTTGGAGGTATGCGTTGCCCGACAATATATTCAGAAGTCGTTCTTGACTAATAGACTGATGAACAATTCAGGGCGTTGGAGGCTTGACAAAGCGGGATATTCAACTTGTCATAGAAGGCGGATACAACACCGTAGAGTCTGTCGCCTATACACCACGGCGGATGCTCGAACAAATCAAAGGAATTTCGGAGCAAAAGGCCGGAAAAATCTTAGCAGAAGGTAAGAGAGTTGATGACGACACAAAGGGCATATCCTGTCACAACCTCACCGCTGACCACGCTTTGCCCATAGCATCCAAACTCGTACCCATGGGCTTCACAACGGCGACAGAGATGCACCAGCGCAGAAGTGAGCTGATATCTATCACAACTGGGTCGAAGAACCTCGATACCATGTTAGGCGGAGGTATCGAGACCGGCTCTGTCACGGAGCTCTTTGGAGAGTTCCGTACAGGAAAATCACAAATTTGCCACACGCTTGCCGTGACATGCCAGCTGCCCTTTGACATGGGCGGCGGGGAAGGCAAATGTCTTTACATCGACACCGAAGGCACATTCCGCCCCGTCCGGCTGCTCGCCGTGGCCAACCGCTTTGGATTGTCGGGCGAGGAAGTGCTCGACAACGTTGCATACGCACGCGCGTACAACTCCGACCACCAGCTGCAGCTTTTGAACCAGGCGTCAGCCATGATGTGCGAAACGCGCTTCAGTCTCCTTATTGTGGATTCGGCCACCGCACTATACCGCACTGACTTCCTTGGTCGTGGAGAGCTGAGCAGTCGTCAGACTCATCTGGCAAAGTTCATGCGGCAGCTGCAGAGGCTGGCGGATGAGTTCGGTATTGCAGTTGTCATCTCAAACCAGGTCGTTGCACAGGTCGACGGTGGCCCCTCGGCCATGTTCAACCCCGATCCCAAGAAACCCATAGGCGGCAACATCATCGCCCACGCCAGCACCACGAGACTGAGTCTGAAGAAGGGTCGTGGCGAGACCAGAATCGCCAAAATCTATGACAGTCCATGTTTGCCAGAGAGTGACTGTCTATTTGCCATCAATGAGGATGGAATTGGCGATCCATCGCCGAAGGATGTTGAGAAGATGAACAACTGAAGCTGTGGGAGAATGATAAGTTTTTGGCTGGTGTTTGAACTTTTTTTCTCTCATCAAATTTTGGCCTTTTTTGTTGTTTAGAAGGCGTTCGGCTGTTACTTGACTGACGAAGACAGAGCTATGACGTGAAATGGGATTATCAGGGGGTTACTTAATAGTTGCTTGGAGGCGTCTTTGGTTCATTTTTGCATCTGGCCTGGTGTTTGACGGCGTATCACAATTTATGGACCTAACAGTGGACTCTGCTGCTGTCATCTTAGTTGATTGTGCTTATATGTTTTGGCTTTTATTTCAAACATCGTATTAAAGACAATATTTGCATTTTGTTTTGTCTTGTCAGGCTGAAGTTGTGCACATATGCGATGATGAGCTTGAGTGACCATATTGTTTTCTCTCATGAACAAGGGCCGTCACCTCGCTTCGAAAGTCTCCTAAAACTTTATTCATGCCACACTAGGGAACTCATTTAGGACTCATACGCCTCAATTTTTCCCCCGACTTGTACAAGAAAAAAAAACTTGGTACAGTTTGCAAAGGTGTTGGACGAAAGGTCCACTCGTCAGCTATCGACCATAGTATCTCCGTGATGAAAATATGCACTATTTAACCTGTGCTGCCAACAGCCCCACATTCACGCCCGCAACGGGTCTCTCAGGCACCACAAAGCTGCATGGCGTGTGGAGCCGCAATTGGCCTTGACCCCAGCTGCCGAACCCAATTACTGTAAACCACGCCAACCGCGACTTGACTAGCATTGCTGCATGCGCGTTGCCATCAAATTTCGAAAGCTTCGACGACCTCAACCCCCCCGCGCCTTCACATCAGGCAAACCACAACAACCCTCACCAAAAGCACCATACGACGCTTGATGGAGGCGCAGAATGGATTCGCGGGAGCCCTTGTTTCTCTACAAAGAGACTCGTCTGAACCTTGAGCCTTTTCCATGCGCCATCGTTCACCTACACCTCAGAGCTTCCCACGCGAGCCAGCGGTCCGAGACCAACGGTCGAGCTTTGGAGAATGACCCTACATATCGATTGAAAGGGCTGGCAAGCTCATCTGCGATTTTCTACAGGAAACATGGCGGTTTCCCAAAGGCATTTTTGTGGAGGATACTAGATGGTGGCTACACCCTGAGCGTGCAACCGGTCGACGTTTGCCGACCTGAACAAGCCGCCGATGCGCCGCTGACTCTCCACATACACTTCCCGTCGCCGCTCAAGCCGAATTGCATCGCCCTTGCTGATCCGAAGAATTCTGATGCGCTGAACATTTTTGCTATCGACGAGTCCAACAACCTATATGCTCTACTGCTAAAGGCCGACGTCTTTCGCAAGCCCGCTGCAGTCGATGCTATACCCTCCGAGACACTGGAGCCGTTTCTTCCCACAGCATTCAGCTTCAAGCATGTCCACCGAATGGTTACTGTCAGCTCTGACCAGCTACTGGCTACACTGCATGATGGCGGCGTGCTTGTCTTTGACCGACAGCCACATTCACACGGTAGTAGGTGCACTGGAGTTATGCCAAGTTTAGGCTGGTGAGCTTTGTATGTGAGCTTCTTACTGACTTGCTTTGATTCGATAGCTTCGGCTGCATGGAAAGAAACTTTTTACAACTCATCGGGCTGGAAGCAGGGACTGCGCAACTTGCTTCCATTCCAGGGTGGCCCAACGGTCAGGTATGGCAAGGTGAACATGGACCTGACTGCCGCGACCTCGGTGACCGTAACCTCCATGAACATCGATGGTGCTTCGTTCGTTTTCACCGTCTGCCTCGATCATCGCATGCGAATCTGGAACGGCGAAGGCGCTATCCTCTACACCGGCGACTTACTCAACTCTGATCGCAGCCCGCAGGATGTGGGCAAGTGGACTATCGATCCGTCTCAGGCCAATTTGGTCAGGATATTGGAGACCTCGGAGAGCCATTGCCTTTGCGCCACTTATTCGCCCATTGGGACGGGCGCGTTCAAGTTCTGGAAGACTACCGCATCTACGACGGATTCTCTTTTGGTCAAGGATGCATTCCCAGACTTTCAGCTTGTCCCGCCTACGCCTTCGTCATCCGACATTTGGACACTTGCCGACTTTGGATTATCCCAGAACCATTCAACTAGGACTTTGCAGCTTTGGGTACTATGGAAGAATAACCTGACATACCGAGTCCAAAAACTCGATTTCAAGCCTGAGACTATAGGCACCTCGTGGGCCAACGACTGGGTCGATGCTTTCGCAGACCATGCAGTACCGCCGGTTCATGGATCCACTGCCTGTGACGCGACTGATACGACAGAGAACTGGCTTCAGCTGATCTTCACCCCTGGCAGGTTTACCCGGACCACGTTAGAAACCGCTTTGACTATGTACGAAGGCGGATTGGGCGCGGCAAAAGGAACTTCGTCTAAGGGGAAGAAGAATCTGGCCGAATCTATATGCGCAGTTCTGGGCTCAACTACAAGCCTTGAACGGGACTCGTCGGGGGCTATCGACTACGCACAGTTCAGAGCAACGAGCGAGATTCACTGGCGGAGGTTCTACCGGCTACTGTTGGAACTGGACAAGCAGAGGGGGGAGGCACTTTCGCTGGCGATAGACCCCGATACTGGCCTGGCTTGGGTTGTGTGCGCCGACTGCGTCTCGGTAGTTCGCGATTGCAGTAGCATTGAGAGGGTATTCCATAATCTCCTCTCACCAGAGGCCAAGTTCCGGGACATCTCGGATCTTTTGACAGCCGGCAAAGCATTCTTGGATGGCTTCTCCGACGGTATGCTCCAGACGAGTGTGGCAGCGCTACGCGCCGAACTGTTTGAGGACTCTTCGAGGACGGACTTTGAGCGCATTCAGTGCTTTTCCGACAAGTCAGCTTTTTGGCGCCAGGTCACCGACGAGGATTGCATACAGGTCGTGGAAACGCTCGGCCCTAACTTCAGGCTGGTGGATTCTGGGAGGCTTTATGGCGATCTATTTTCTCTCTTGGATGAGACGGCAGCTGCCAGGAATCGGGCCAACGGTCTCCCCTGCACAGACTTTGGCAAAAAGCTCTTGATAAAGGGTACACACGAAAGTGCTGAGCTGATCTGGCGCATCCTGTTCAGCCAAGTGATTCTTCTAGTTCACATGGAGAACGAGACGGCTGATGCTGAGGAAAACCCGCTCCATGCGAGGTTTGATATTGGGTTGGTTTTCAGACAACTTGTTGCGGCGCTCCAAAGGTTAAATCTTATCAAGATGCTAGCCAACACGGACGTCGTCGAACCGTTCCAAAAATCAGAGGGCGCAAAGCCAGTATCGAAATCTGGAAGCCTTTCTCCCATCTCTCCGAAAAAGGGAGAAGAATCATACACTATCACCTGCCTCGAGGCAACTATCGGGCATCTCCTGGGGCTCTCTGTTCAGGACGAAGAGCCAATGTCAACAATCCTTACGGACGTCATCGTCAACGTCTGTGCCCTCAATAGCAACCTTGAGTTGCCAGTCACTACCATCCAGTGCTCCATGCTTAAGCGGGATCGACCAGACCTCGCACTTGAGTTAGGGGCATTCGCAGATCACAGCCCCTGGTCCACGTATATTCAAGGCCGTGTCAGCCTTGCGCTCAGGGAATATGATGTCGCGCTGGTCTATTTCAAGAAGGCTGCGATTGGCATGAGTAAGTCAAAACACTTCCACCCCTTTCGTTCGTTCTATGCCGAAAGACCTTCTGGGGAGCTAACAAAGTGACAGGTGTTCCAATGAAGGGCGAGATGCACAGCGTCGGGCTGTTGGACCACACGGAGCGAAAGCAGCTCAATCACGGGATGCCCGAGTATTACGCTCATATAGTGTCGCTGTATGAGAAGCACAAAGCATACTCATATGTCGTCGACTTTGCGCGGTTATCTTTGCAGTTTGCCAAAGCCCAAGATCACTCCGATACCCGGTTGGACATGCTCGGCAGGTTATTCTCCGCGTCGACAGCGATCTCGCGGTTCGATTTGGCGCACACAGCCTTGCTGTCCATGACCAACACGGCTCTTCAACAGTCGTGTCTTAAGAAGCTCGTGGAGAAGATGTGTGAAACTCAGCAAAATGCCGAGCTTGTGAACCTCCCCTTTTGCAACCTGCAAAGCTCGGTGGATAGGATCTTGGAGCAGAAGTGCCAGTCGGCCAACGTCGAAGTCCAACCTGGCCGTGGTGTTCCTTGGCACCAAATTCTATACGCATGGCGAGTTCACCACAACGATCACAAGGGCGCCGCGGCAGTCCTCCTCGACCGTACCAACAAGCTTAAGAAGGCGGGCGAAGGGAACAAGCTTGTCGGCGATGATGTTCTCGACACGCCCGTCACGCGGCAATACCTCATGCTCATCAACGCGCTCAGCTGTGTGGAGCCCAAGCAGGCATGGATCGTCACCGAAGAGGACAGCGGCCACGCCAAGCCTTCTGCGGATAAGGCGTTTGAGGACTTGATCGAAGGCCTGGGCGGCGCTGCGAACAAGGACTCTGCCGAACTCAAGGTGTTAGGAGACGACGGGCTCGGTGCCGAAGCTGTGGCATGGAAACAGGTGCGCAGCCTGGTGGATTTGAGGAGGGACTACCAGGACGAGCTGGACCGAATAGCGGTGATACAGAACAACCAGTTCGAGTTTGCGGTGGACGACGATGCGATGGAGCTGTGATTTGAGGGGCGGAGGCAGCTCAAAGACGAGCAAGCAGGCCGGGGGTGGTAAGAAAATAGTGTTGTTTCCAGGCGCTAGATTCCGGATTTGTGATGATACCTCTCGATTATGGAAAGAAAAACATGCTACTAGTAAAATGTTCAATAGAAGTAATATTGTCGGGTCTTTTTCACGAGCGCGGCCACCAATGTTGACTGATCAAGAGGAATCTGGCCCTGTGGCACGGCGTTGACCGAATGGTTAGGTGCCCCGTTGCATATTATGTTTGTATAATGAGCTTGGCTGACTGGTGATCACATCACTACATTACACTTGCTTCGTCAATGTGCACGACACCAAGGGATGCAGAGAAAGGCCGTTTATTCCAACTTTCAAGAGTCCCCTTCTTGCTTGAAAAACTTCAAAGCGCGCTAAAGATTTTACGGGAACAAAAGGTATGTATGAGTTTGAAAATGCCTCCAACCCCCCGAAATTTCACCAGCGTCATATAACGACGGGCAAAGAATGACAAGATATGAAACTTGATGCCACAGCAAAGGCCCAAGGGATGGAGGTCAAGCCACCGAGGAGAAGCGCAGAGCCGCTCAACTATGCGGGAACCGCCTGTATCCTACTCTCCGGCGGTGCAGGTAGTTGTTGGCTTCCGTTGAGCTCCTGGGGCGTTTGTCGGTATAGGATGATTTCTGATTGTTTGAAGTATCTTCGGGCGTCTGTTGCTAACTGTTAGTAATGTTTTGCCATTGTGCGACTGCAAAGTATGACCCGGTGCCGCGGCTTACCTTCATCTATGAGAACCAAGCTGAGATAGTATCTGGTTGAAAACTTCTTGTTCACATCCCTGAAAGTTGGCGTGAGGTCAAATCCTCCCAGGAATAACCTGATGGGGATCGTTTCACCTCTTGACGGCGAGCCGTCCATGATCTATGCGTTAAGAAGCACGTTAGTTTTCATGATCCTGTCAAGAACTCCAGAATGACGGCCTTTTAATCCCAGGACTCACCTCAAACCTGACTAGGGTTTCGCTCTCGTTGTACTGGTTCGGTGCGGCACCCGTAGTCTCGCGCCTGATGATAGACAACTCCATGTGCTTGATCTTGAGCCTGACGAGGAGGAAATAGATCCTACCGACAATCACATCCTTCAGGTGATACTTGGACTTGGAGTACTCAAACTCGATATGCAGACAATCCTCGATACCCACGTCCATCTTGATACTACTGTTGATCTCGGGAGGTATGCGATAGCTGTAGACCCAGATGTCCTTCTCGCGGATGACGTCGGCCATGCGGCGCGAGACGGTGACGCGCACAAAGTAGCGCAGCTTGACGTTGATTCCGTTGTAGGACTCGTACTGCTTCTCGACGTTCTTGAAGTTGAAGTCGAAGGTCTGGGGATGTTGTAGCTCACCAGGGGCGGCAAGCTCTTGCACCAGGGAGAGGAACTCGTAGTGGTTGCCGCGGTCAAAGAACATCTCTATGGAGCCGATGAACTGCACTTTGATTCCCGTGTGCTCGAGCCGCTTGCCGTCCTTGGGCCGGACCGTGACCGCACCCTTGACGGACTCGCCGTCCATGTAGAGAGGCGCCTTCTCCCGCCGGTTCTTGTCCAGCTTGATATCCACCATTGACCGGTCGTCGCCATCTTCGAGGACGATGTCAATGTCCACCGGGGTCGAGAAGAAGTAGGACATGATGGGCAAACCGGGGGGGCCGTGTGCGGGCGGTTTATCCGAAGTGGCTTGTATCCCCGCGGTGGTGAAGCTTCAGATTGAGTGGCACTGCGGCGCAAGGAAATGCTGAGCGCCCAGCCGGAATGTCTACTTGGAGGCTCTTTAATAAATAGGTTGGAGGTTCAAGGTGACAGTTCAGTTGTTCGATTTGGCTTCGTCTTGAGGACGGTCGGTCGCTTTGCGCGTCAAGCTACCAGCACGGATCCGTTTGCGCCGCGATGTAAGGAGTGATATTATGGGTTAATTTGTCGGCAACAAAATGCAATTGCGAGAATGAACAGCCCGGCTCATCCACCCGTCAATGAAATTCCAACCGAATGCGTCAGATAGAGAAAAAGGTGTCAGAGCTCAGCAGTCGTATTCCAATTCGGCAGCGGACTGAGACCCGACTGCATGTCCCGTTGCCTATCACCACCGCTGAGTCGGGGCTGGCAAGATGGGAGTCGTCATTGGGGAAGCTAACAAGCCACAGGTTGGAGCTCAAAGTGGGCCACCGAGAGGGCCCCACTTCGTCTCGACCAGTGGACTTGTTATCCAACGTACCCTGGACGGGCAAGGAGAGAAAACCCAAGGACAGTCCACGTGACGTGAAGTTGAGGGGCAGTTTGAACG
>JAVHJQ010000058.1:0-20416 GCA_031306095.1 Pyricularia sp. CD86 | reverse complement strand
CTCTAAAGACTTGGTATTTTGTCTGTTTGCGGCGCCACAAACACTGTTTTGAATGACACTGAGCCGCCGTTTGCCTTGATAGAATTCCAGTCAAGATTCGCTCGAGTCAAGGCAAAAGGGTTTTGTCCAGGAGGGACAAGTTTCGTAACATAGCTGACGCCGTTTTAAGATCGTATGGAGACATGTCATGAACATCCCACTATTCTAGATGCGGGAATGCTGGGCAGCAAAGCCGTTTGAGTGTTCGGCCCTCCATTCACTTGTTCTAGTTATCCTGAGTGCATGCGAGTGAGTGAGTCAATTTGCGTGTGTATGCTTATTTTCCCCCGAACGGAGTATCCCGAATTCTCTATACCCCGAACAGGGGTTTATGCTTAGTTCCAAGGAGTTCGTAGACTGATAGTTCCGAACCTAGTCTATTCCCTTCTAGCCTAGTTTTGAGTCGGGCATGCCGGGTTAAAACATGGCTCTGGTTACCTCTATGTTGAAAAAACACCGGACAGCTGTCCCAAAACCTTGGTGTGTAGTTGTTATTGGCTTTTACTTATTCCTGATTCCCCCAGTCTGTCGAGTAGGAATTTCAAATTGCCCTGTTTTCTGCACATGTCGCCCGTATATGAAGAAGTCATGCAAGCCAACCTTGAGTTCCTTGCCTCCTCAGTCATCTGTTGATGATGCTTAATATGTCCTGTCAATTCTCTCATCTCGCCACATAGCGGCTAACCTTTTTGCCTTGAACATCGCACCCTGCGGCTAAGAGTTCCGAGGTCTAGGTAGATAGTCAAGCACGCTGGATTCTTTGAGCGGCCAGGTACCGCTATGGTCGAAGCCAATCATCAGATGCCCGACCGTAAATTCTCTTTTCATTTGATACTGTCTCAGGCTTCAAATCAGCTAAGAAAGTCTGAGAGAACTTGAACTGCCCACGAGTTATATGGAAAGCGGACACAAAATCTTCTTCCGTCTTGTAGCGAAAGATATCCAGCAGCTTGTTGAGGTCCGTTTTTTTTAGAGATTGACACGGTCCTTGCTTTATCTGGTGCATAATTTGCTTTTCAGGTGCGGTTAAGGTGAGGATCTGAATATCAAACCGCAGGCCATAGTCGACAATCTCGACGCTTAGCCGTCCAGTGGCGCCACCAAGCACCAGCCATCTCCAGATCCGGGGGCGTCCGTTTCCGCGCGCCATATCGCCGTTCAGATGGTTAGGATCGAACCCATCCATCATGTTAGGGAACTTGAAGTATGCAGGGTAGACGAAACATTCTTCAAGGGATGGAGACTCCAGGCGTTGAACTTCAGCAGCCTTAGGTCACATCTGCCTGTTGAACTGACAGATCCAATTATGCATGATGTTGTGGTTCGAAAAGCCTTCTTCTTACCTGTGACATATAGTCTTTCCTTCACACAGTTGGTGTAATAAAGGGCCGTGGCTAGGTCCGTCTCTGACCTGTTTTTTTTTTAGAATGCAGAACGGACGGAGAGCATCTCCAGCAGAATTCCCACCACCCATCAGTGTGAAAGAATGTTTGCTACGGTAATGAACCGGCGGTGGCGTATCGACCTGCTTCCTTACCGTTACAACCCGGATTTGTCCTTCCTTGGTGACAAGTTCATCAGCGCTCCAGCAGGTTGAAGCCGTGATTTCTTGCTTGGCGGCCAGATCATTGGCTTTCTCAAACCACTGCTCAATATCCTTGACCTTGGTGTCGTATGGGATATCCTTGAGGGGAACCGGCTTGGTGGTTGAAGAGCGCAGGTCTGAGTGCTTTCTTGCGTCCAATCAGAGTACCATTTGAAGGGTATACGGTGAGTCCGGCGCCTGGATAGTATCTTGCTGCCTGCGCTTTTGATCATAGCAGCTGTGGCCTGGACCCCGGCGCGCTCGAACTCGGTGACATAGGCAACCAGGGCGGCCTACTCCCGATCTGACAGGATTTTCGGGTCTTCCTCGCTCCGGTTGGACGATTTTGCCGGGCTCTCAATCGTCTTCAGTGCCCGGTGTTGCCGCCACACAGCCCTGTAGGAATACTTGTGACGTATGCAGAGTGAGAGGAGAGACTCGTGTGTGACTTTGGTGCCACCATCTACGCGAGCGACCACGATGGGTCTTCTGGTCGCATCTGTATCCTCGACGTACTGACGCGCGACAGCAAACGCGTTCTGATGTGGAAAATGCTTCACCTCTGGGCATGGTGGTCGGCTTTTGTTTCGGGCGCAAGGACGTGACTGTGAGATTGGAGTTTTGTTGTCGTTGACACCAAGGTTGAAGGTTTGAAGCCACGTAATGCCGCAAAATCATTGGGTGCTGATTAATTACGGGCTATGCGGTACAGGGCTTGAGATGGTCCCTAAAACCTGGATCACTGAACTTTGTATACAAAGTGTATGCACAAATCCAAGTCACCGATTTCAACTCCTTTCATCTCAACAACAGGACTTTTTGCATTTATTTTGAATATGCCAGTAGCTGTAAAACTGACACAAGTACCCTTCTGTAAAATTGCAAGGCCACAATCGGTGGATAATTGCAAAATATCTGTCCAAATCGGCAGCAGAGGTATAGTGTGGGTAGTGCTAACAACACCGTGAATGTCTTGCCTATAATAATTTATTGGACACACCGTCTTTGTCCACCGATTACAACTTGTGTGGTATTTTTAAAGACCGCATCTCTTTGAAAGATGTATTTGTGTTGGGTCCATAAATAATGGCCTATTCGAAATGAATTCCAAATGGTGATTGTCGAGATATCAGTAGTTAAAGTCCAAAATCTTCCCATTTGCATACTAGACTAGATGAGGCCCGAGGGTGATCCAAATTTTAGAGACCTCATGTCTAACAGGGCCCACAGACCACAGCCCTCAAGTAGATGGGATATGGTGTGGCGGTGCAGGTTGGCGCGAGTGGCTTTGACTAGCCCCGGGTCCCAGGGCTGGCAGAGCATCCGAATTCTTGCTGGTAAAAGAAGTTGGTGTGGTCTGCAACGCCGTTATTTCTGCATACCGAGCATCGCCATGCGCATTTTTCTTACCAGTCAAAACAAACTCGTTACTTTTGGCACTGAACACCGAGAATGAACCATCATGCGCGACGAAAATACCTCCCCGTACGCTGCATTCCAAGTCGTCAATGGGTCGCGCATCTGTCATAGGTGTGTATAAAAAGAAACGCATGTAAATGACCTGCAACGATGGTACAACAGTTGTTTCGGGGTGTTTTGTTACTCTGTGGGGTGAAATTTGCATACTTAATTTCTCAGGTCGAAATTATCGCAGGTAACCCCCCATCGCCAGGTCATCAGCACAAATACCTACCGAAAATATATCGCCAGTGTGTAAAGGCACCAAATGTTCAAACTTTTAGTGGTATCATTCAGTAACTCAGAAAAGCAAACATATCTGGATCTATATACATCAAAGAACCCTCTCAAACACCCGTAAACTAATACTTGTCAAAGGTGGCGCCTGTCATGGACACGGAGAAATCGAGCGGCCTCGCCGCCTCCGTCATGTTCAGGATGCCCGCGTTGTACTTGAGCAGCGTCGCGGGTGTGTTGACCACGACGAGGGTGGCATCCTCGGTCGACGCAAGGTCGACGGAGCCCGAGCCGTTCTCCAACGTCAGGTATCGCACCTTGCTCGTCGCCGAGTCGCGCACGGCAAACATGGCCGTGAAGCCCATTGTCGCATTCACCGGCGTGACCTTGACGTCTGCGTGGGTCACCCCATTCGCCATGACGAGCTTGCCCATGGTGGCTCCCATGTACTGCGCCCCCTTCCCGGCGTTGACCCTGAAGGTGCCGTTCGTCGTGGGGTTTCCAAAGTTCTCCATGTGCAGGAAGCGCTTGTTCTGAAGCGTGTCCCTCTGGATGGCCTCGTGTCCAATGTCGCCGTTGGCCATGCGGGCCCAGTACTTGGCCACGACGTCCTGCACCTTGCTGGAGTTGCCCATCACGCGCTGCAGGGCGTGCAGTGGCGTCTCGTCGGTGCCCACGTCCGGCGTCGCGCGGAGCATCGCGGGGACGACGTCCCGGCCCAGACCCTCGTAGTTGTCAGGGTTTTGGAAGAGGTACTCGAAGAAGGGCCAGGCCTCGTAGGGGTTGCCTGCGGTGCGGTCGTGGGCGTCGATGAGGGACAGGTAGGATTGGCCAACCACCTTGTACGGGTCATAGATGGAGTCGCCGCCCGACGCGTTGAACTTGGTGCGCGAGGTCCCGCACAGGTCGTCGCCGGACGTGAGGTACACGTCGGCCACCCAGTTGGCCAGGGCCTCGCTCCAGGGCTGGCAGTTGGGGATGCGCGCCCAGGCGTTGCTCAGGCCCTGGTGCCAATGCAGCACGTGGCCCCATTCGTGCACAGATAGATACGGGTATTCCAGGTTACCGTTTCTTATCTTCACCGTTGCGCGGCCGGTAGGGATGTCGTATGATGTGAAACCAGAAAAGCTCTCGCCATTGGGGAGGGTGCTAACCATGGAAAAGTCCGTCTTGTAGTATGGGCCCTTCTCGGGAGTGCCGTATTGGCTCAGACCAGACGACTTGAAGCCAAGCTTGCCCACGAAGCAGTCGTAGGCGGCTTCGAGGGGATTCAATGCCTTGGTAGCCTGCGCCTCAGTGGTGGAAGTGCCAAGGTAGATACGGAAGTGCGCCGAGTCGACGTGTGCGGGGACCGCGGTACCGTTGAGAGTAGTGTTAGAGTTGTCTTTGTACGGGTAAGGCTCGAACACAGACGGCTCGGCCGGGTCGATGGTGCGGTAATCCAATATCGCTGGCTGGGGAGCGGCAAGAACACCAGCAACGGCCAGGGCCGATGCGAAAAGGGTAGATGGCGCCATGATGTACGATTCGAGTGTGCTAGAGATACCTAAAGTAGGTAGTTGGACCACTGGAAAGAGTGACAGTGGGCCGAAATCTAGTAGGCAAAAGGATAGCGAAGGGATGGACCGAGTTGGTTGTCCTGAGTAAAAATGTAGACTACACGACAAAAAGAGATGCGGTCTGTCCCTTTTAAAGGCAGCGGCCGAGAGTGAAACCCCACTTGTTGCGATTTTCCCAGGAGTTCTCCAGGATCGTAACGGCGATCTTTTTTTATGCGGGCGTGTTAACCTTGCCTTCAGTGGAACATGCCGAATTGATCCACGATCCACTCGACTGTTGCAAAAGCCTTTGGGTCCCAATGTCAGCTAGACTAGGTAGGTGCCTTGGTGCTTCGTAGGTATTCAGGGGTGCTACACGAGCTGGCCTTAACCCAAAAGGGGCAAGCATGGGTGGGATTCTGGGTCTTCGGCACACCTGACTTGAGATCGGGTGTGATAACTGCAGCTCGAAATACGATAATGAACCTAGAGGTATACTATGTAGCATGATCTTTTTTTCTTTTTTTCTGTTTTGTCCTTTTTTGTCCTTTTTCTTCCCTTAACGTATCATCTTTGCATAATATTGAAATGGCACGTTGGCCGACAGCGACAGCAGACAAAAAGCACGGCAAGAAACAAAATCGGGTAAAAACACGGGATCGCTCCGTCAGGGCAAACTGTCGGAAACTGACTCGTCCTATGGCATACCAAAAATATCCTTAATTACAAACTACACCTCACGAGCGTCGATCATAACCTTGCTAAATTCCTCCCCGCAGAAAAGATATTTGCCCTTCTCATGGAGCTCGTATTGTAGATTAAACCGGATCAAACCAGGAAAGTCTACAGCCCCAGGTATTTCCTGTAGAATGTCGATTTGGATCACGAGAACTATGAAAACGGACCATGGAGGCGAGGAGGTCTGGAACATTTATTTGTACGGGATAGCGTAAACAAAGGGATAAAATTAGGGCTACAATATGCATCATAACCTGCCACAAGCATAAATATAGATAAAACTAACGCCGCCGATGGTTCCGATGCCATGTTAGCAAGCTGGTTGTTGGGAGCGGGCCCTCCCGCGCTGACTCTGACAGCAACCATCTTAACTTTTGTTTTCTCTGCACCCTTGCTTGTCCTCCACAGCACCAGATCCAATCAAGCAATATAGCAACGTATTTAGTTCAGACTTGGGCCTGTCAGGAGAGTCCGCGTGGAAAACAAAGGGGTAGAGATTATGGTGGCAGGGTTATGTACCTTACATAGCTAGGCAAGGCAGGTAGGTACCTTACCTGACGGCTAACTGATCTGGGACATGCAGATCAAACCATTCGCCCATGTTTGGAGTCCTTGGTTAGGCTGACATCCCCTGTCATAATGACCCACGTCCCTACATTACTTGATTGCAGTTCGAGATCTTGGATTCCATCCCAACCCTTTCTGATGCCAATTTTCCGAGAACAACTTTTTTCCATGTTACACCTTCATATTCTGTCAATTGAAACTGTATCATACGCTTGTTGTCTATCGCATAGGAAATCCCCACCACGATTCATCGGGGTAATCGGGTAATGGATCTATCAGATTGCTAAATTCATTCATTCTCTGCCACTGACGCGTCATGGCCCACACACAACAACTTCCTGATACTGACGCGGAGGCCAGAAACCGCCAAGGCGTGGACCATGGTTCCCATCGCCAGCAGCACACCACACATAACCTCCAGTACAGTTCTCGATTTCGAGAGATGCACTCGCATAGCCACATTAGCGGACTTTCGTCGCCTCGATTTCTAGCGATTGGTTGGCAAACACATGGAGGACACTGGCAATTTCAGCGGTGAACGGTACGTACGGTACGTAGTTGGGGGTAATTGGTCGGATGGCTGCCCTTCCTTGCAAAACTCTCAATCGTAGCGCCAAGGTAAGTTGTCGACATACTGTACGATGTGCATCCACGCACAGAAAGGTGAATGAAGCACCGCCAGGGGCTTCAGCGGTGCATAATTATTCTGTCATTCTGGGCAGATTGTCCACCAAAATCTTTTTTAATCCTACCCAGTCTTGAGGTCGTTGGCGAGCCAGAAATATGTAAATACATCTCGAGGCATTTTGCAGTGGTGTTACCGAACCGCCCACACGTCGGCTTCGCAAGTGCATGATGCAACTTGCCCAGAACAATCAGCCAAGGGCCTGTCGAACGTTCTTGTTCCCTCAGATCTAGCCCAATAATCGGGTACGCGGAATGATGTTAGATCCACAACCTTCCCCACGAGGCGTCCTCTGCGCTATTGTGACGTCAGGGCTCGGCAACATCACATTATCAGGTTTCTGTGAGCGTGTTGGCATTTGTTCAAGTTCATACATATATGATGAAGAAAGAAGCCCAGACCCGGTACACAATTGTTAGCTTGCTCCAGAGTCAAAGCTAAAGGGCAGTTTATCAAACTTGGAATCCTCTAGTGATTACCGAACCTCACACAAAAGAACAACCGCCCAACATGAGCACCAACACAGCATCCCTGAATGCCGGACAAGGCGCCGGAAACACCTACCAGAACCCCAACATAAACCCATCGACCTCGCAAGGCACCGGTCCCGTGAACCTGGGTCAGCAGCGCCTCGGCGGCGACAGCACGAACCCCGACGGCGCGTCTCGCGGCACCACGACACAGAACGGCATCAGCGCCACGCAGCTGGGAAGCTCCCTCGGGCAGGAAGCGAACGGCACCGGCGCCTCTGCCACCAACGGCGTCGGGTCGAACAGCTCAACCGTTGGAGGAGGTGACGCACCGACGTCGCGAACAGGTGGTGTCGCCCAGCAGATCAAGGGTGCTTTTGCCCAAGGACATGTAAGCCGAGGAGTTATTTCCACCCGACGCTGAATGTTATCGACGCTGACGTTTTTTTCTTCAACAAAAAAATAGGGTGTAGGCGAGATCCTGAGAGGAAAGGTCAACTCGGCCGTGGACACCATGGCTGGCGACTCGCAGGGCATGGCGATAGACAAGCGCACGACGACTGCTGGCGAGAGGGAATATGCCAATAAGGAGTTTGCTAAGAAGACGAGTACGGACTAGGCTAACTAAGAAGCCAGAGCATAAATACTTTCCAGCGTTCAAAATCCAACATATTTGCTACATAAGACTCCTGAGGGATTGAGCAATCCACTCCTGGCTTGAAGAATCCACTGAGTATACACGTCTGTCTCAAACCGTAATGACGAGTTCCGCTTTTTCATCCTTGAGGGACTTTACTCTCCATCTTATTTTGTGGCAGCATCCTAATCGATGTTTCGATTTGGTACTAAAAGTCTCTCCAAGCCCCAAGGGAAAGCGGTCGAGGATAACGACGCTAGCAATTGATGGTATGCTGAGTTAGCGTTTTAATTCAACACCCTTGCCGAGGCCATGTCGTAGTTTGGAGTCCCAACCGGCAGCATCATCGGACTTCGTCAGGAGCCAAATGCAAACTGTATAGTCTCCCTTCTGGCAATTGCAGGGTCTGTCTAACTATTTTCCCTTTAACCCTGCCATGCCAATCTCGACGATTACCGTAAACGCTTCTCTCCCATGGAGCTAGTCTTGGCTAGTGAAGCGTTTGCTGACCACTGCATTCACCCTTCAAAAGCACCTTCTGAATGCTGCATTCATTCCCCACGCGACCCAGCAGATTAATTCACAGAAAAGGGCAGTGCAACTAAATCGCTTAGAAATTAAAGCAGTTTAAGAATTACTATCTTGTTACCAATTACATTACTTTCAAGTCTATAAGTTTAGGTCCTTCTATACCTCAATCCCTCACGCGCGTCCCTCCTCTTTTTTAAAAGTCCCACCTCGCAACCTATACTCTTTTGTTCCAGCTTCCACACCTAAAAACTCCAATCCGCTCCAGCGACATCGACATAGCACTCCTCTTCCACGACGTGCGCGTGCGAGAACCAGTCCGACTCGTTCTCCTCAATCGGCTTCAGCTCATCACACTGAGCCAGCAGGTTGATCTCGACGCAGCCCTCGGGCTTCTCCTCACCCTCGTAGACGTAATCGACGACGTTCCACAGGCTCTGGTAGTACTGAACCCAGTGGTTGCAGGCGACAAACCTTCCAGGCCCGAAGCGGCTGACCAGCTTCTTGTCCTCGAGCTTGACGTCGTCGCCGGCGTCCGGGCCGGGCTGCAGGAACGCCGCGTGGCTCTGTTCGTTGGCGGGCAGGTCGAACTCGTCGGGCCGCTGCAGGTGGAAGTGGGGCGAGAAGCCGTTGCTGTCGGTCAGGACCTGCGACGTCCCTCCGTTCTCGGTCGAGCCGTTGGTGTAAAAGATGCGCGAGCCGCCGCCCTCGTACTGCTCGTACAGCACGGCCCGGTTGTACGGCGGGCCGATGTGGATCCCCGTCACCTGGAAGTGGTTGATCTCGGCGCCCAGGCCCGTGAGGGGCGTCTCGGTCACGTTGGCGATCAGCTTCCAGCCCCGCGACCGAGAGGTCTGGGGCCCCGAGCGGCGGGCGATGGGGTTGGCGGCCGCGAGAGCGGCCAGTGTGGCGAGTAGGATTGATTTGGTGAACATTTCGTTGGTGGTTGTGTGGATAGAATGTTGTGAATGGAGCTGGCGTCGGCTATATAGTTGATGATGTGGTTGGTGTCCTCGAATAATGAGAGATTGTTGCTGTGATGAGGGGAAGAGGGCTTTTATAGTCAACCTGTCTTTTACTTTGCGAAATATCTTATCCCCTTTCAAATAGCGCAATGCCGAGCAACTGCACACATCATCCCAACGAAGCGAGCTTCAATACGATGTGAGGTGCAGGACGGGAGACAACACGAACTGGCCATAGTCAGCAAATTTGCCGCAGTGTCTCGAAAGGTTGGCATGCAAATGTGACGTGATAGCACTACGATACAACTTCCACATGTACGCGATCGATCGACCCCGGACCATACAAGGTATGAAATAAGGTCACGTTTCCCCGCTCGTGTTCTTTTCTGACAACCACAACGACGGAGGTGCCGATCAACCGAAGGAACGTTTCCCCTCGCGTAGAATTCGATTGGGGTGTGATGAGCTCCGCCGCTTCGTATCTACAGCCGTTTTTGATTGGGCCAAATCAATCAGCCTGTGTGACGCTGCATAACTATCTACCTACATGTCAGCTGTATCACGATTGGTAACGGTGGCGCCGAGAGTGAGCAACGTGGGGTTCGGTGAGGCCCGTTGTCACCCAGATGTATGGCTTGGAGCAGACTTGAAGCAGCTTTGCACAACAGCCAGCGTATATCTTGGGAAAGATTTGAGAATCAGTTGGTTGATAGGTATCTAGACAGTAGTATTCTGTTCCACCTGTGTATGATACCGGTACCAAAGTCCCAATCAACATATTCGCCGGTGCAAAAACAAATCAAACGGTAACGACTGTAAACCACAGCAACAAGCAGCCACACCTCCACATGTACTCCAGCACGTGTTGGTTACTGGCAGAAGTCATGACGAGGCGTCCCAGACCGAACTCGCCAACCGCTTCCCCAAAGTTCCCCTGACCTTGGTTAACCGACTTCAACTAAGCCGAGTTGATCTTGCCTTTGAGGTAGTTCGGCGCCGAGATGGACGATTCGGTTGTGTACAGGAAGTGGGCAGGCAGGAGGATCAAGGTCCCGAAGCAAACGGCGTCCGAGGCGTTGCAGTAGACCTCGGTCTTGTCAGCCGGGAAATTCGGGATCCGACCGGAGTTCTGGAGGTTCTTGGTGTACCCAAACAGCACCACGCCCTTGATCTGGTCCTGCACGGCCGAAGACAGCTCGCTGATGGCGTTGGACATGACTGCCGTTCCCTGGCTGTGTTTTTGAAACAATTCACATCCTTTGTTAGTGCTTCGATTCACCTCCCCAACAAAGTGTCCAGTGGGGGCCGAGCAGGCAAGAAGAAAGCCTCACCTGTATCCTCCAGCAACGACGGAAGCGTCGGGACATTTGGTGTTGGCCATTTCGAACATGCGCTTCGCCTCATCGATGGCTTCCTGCGTGGTGCCAGCGGGGAGGAGGTTTGGCGCGATGGCCGCCTCGTAAGGGCCACCCACGCCCTGCACCCAGATGTCATTGCGGAACTCGCGCTCAAGTGCCGAGGCCACGTTTACGCCGGCGCTGATACCCTGCAGATTAACAAATAGGTGAGTGCGGGAGCGGGATGCAAGGGAACAATATCTTGAATCCGAGGCAAGTCAGGGGGGCGCCAAAGAGAACGCGACATACCATGTTGCCAATCTCGCCCGAAGCCCGGGCAAAGATGAGGATAACGCTAGGGCATGCTGCGGAGTTGCCCGACGTGAGGTCGTTGCGCGTAGAGCTCAACTGGCGCGCTTCCAGCTCGGAAGGTTTCTCGCCAGGGAGGACGACTGGGGAGGCCGAGGCCAGGGCGATGAGGGTGAGAGCGGCGGTGATGAACTGCATTGTTGCGAGTTTGTCTGTGGCGGTGTTGATATCTGAGCTGGGCTGGGACTGACTTGCGGCGTGAGGATGGTTTCTTCATTCATCCCCAGGAGTACGAAGATGATGCTCGGTATATATAGAGTAAACAATGCTTGTGTTTTCTAGGTGTTCTCCACCATCTGCTTCGCCAAGTATATTCCAACCCTCCCTTGCGAAGCCCCTGAACCTCGGTTCGCAACGCTGAAAATGATCATCACCAGCCATGTACTAATTAGAGTGCCATGGTGATGATCTCGAGAGACCTCGGCATGAGACGCTGCCATGCATTCAGCAACACCAACTTTGGCCGACATATATAGCCAAATGCTCGGCAAGGTGGGACACAATATAACAGTCTTGTATAGTATAGGCAAGGGGATAGGAATACAGAAAAACAAACCTCGGCAACGGTACGCATTCCCCTAGAGTTGGTGCTAACCATGGCTCAAGTATTGGAGGAGAAATTCAACCCCCCAAGGGATGGATAAGCCCTAATGTAGACAAGCCTCGGCATCGTTCCCTGGTGGTTTCCAATACAGGATAAACAACTGTCGAAGGTCCAGTCCGGTCAATCTATTGCTTATGTGACTGCTAAACATTTATGACGGAGGGTGGTGTCGATGAAACAACAGTCAGGGGCTATGGCCCATGGGGTGGTAAGCCGGGACCTTTTATGGTGCCCGTGCCTAAGCTGAACGCAATTTTGACCCATTTGGACATGTTTTTGGGTGACAGTTATGTGCTACATACAAAGTTCCTGGCTTGTTGAAGCGGATTCGCTATTTTAGACTAATTTCTATTTCTCATATTCGCAGCCTCTTCTACAACAACCCCTCCTCATTGACCATTGCATACTCAATAACATAAATATCCGCAGGATGATGCGCTCCCTTGATCACCTGTAGGGACTTGCACTTTTCACCGAGGGGAAGTTGTAAAGAGACCCTCCAGCCCTGAAATTCAACTATTCGGCCAGTTGGAGCAAGAGCTTCATTGCTCTCTATCATTGAGATCGTGTTCGAGCCGCTGATTTGAAAAAGCAAGTCCAAGAGGGGCAAGGAAATCGAGACAAATGTCATAATGATAAGAAGTGGTGGTGTCAAAACTCCAAAAGAAAGGTTCCTTTTCTTTTTCAGATTTTGGGGGCGAGATATGTCAAATGTATGCAATATTGTGGAAACAATGAGATTGGCTACGTTCGTAAACTTGTCAGCGCCGTGCAGAGGAGTATGGCTTTATATTTTATCAAGCAATCCAAGTTATAGCCTCGGACTTGGCTGAGGAGTTGAAAACAGCCGTATTGTTCATTTAGGGTTTCCTAAGGAATCAAGGCGTTAACTAACTAGTCTAGATTTTTGGGTAATTTTTATGTCAACCAGCTTAAACGTCTTGGGCTGTCAGTGGAAACCTCAGCCGATATCTGTTGGGTCTGTCTTTGCGGCAGATTTCTGATCGACGCGATACGTTACAATGATCAATCTGCATAAGCAATAAACCACGCATACAATACGTGGAATAAATGGCATTCGTCGATTGTACAGTCAGAAAAGAAGCAGCATTTGGCATCGTGGGAATCATTTTGTCTGAAGCAGAAAGTGCACGTTTGTCGTCCGTGTCCAAGCAGAAGAAATGCACCGAAACATGGCCAAGAAAGATAAGCCCTCCGCCCAGGTAATCCGCCGCCACAGCCGGTAGTTGGGCAAATATGCCGATGTCTGTACCCCGACACTGCGGCTCTCCGATGGCAACGGTTCTAGGATTCCACGTGCCAGTTTAATGAATCTTAACCCCCTCCCAGCGCTTGCTAATTGCCATCGAATCATATCACCAGGACGGCGTGGCTGCTTACCAGTTAATTGGCTACACTCCATCGGCTCTTCACATTGCATATCCAAAATCCCTCGTGACATGATCGTAAAGGTTGGTCTTGGTAGTTCCTAATCCGGAAGAGTTTGCGAGCCTGGTCGGAATCGACCGCCTTGGTTTTAGGGGAAATCTGTCATATATGTTTTTTTTCTTTTGCTGCCATCTACTCGAGCAGACGAGACATAAGACAGCAACGCTTTGACTTTTGCCGCTGGCTGTGTTCGCTTTTGACTGATGGACCAAGTTGCCTGGCGCAACGCGCTCAAGGATTTCTCCTGCAATAACGAGGGGTCTTTACTTTTCATCATCTACCGTTGCATATCTTTGATGGGACAGAGAGCAGCTTCCGGATAACGGTCTCAATTAAGGATGCGAATACCCTTGAGATGTAGAGTGTATATTATCACATATATAAGAGGAGGGTCGCAGCTGCTCTCGAACCTCGGATTGACGTAGAGAACGACCCAGATGTATCAATATCCAACATTGCCCTGAGATCTTGGCATTTAACTGCTTTGGGGTCAGGAGTAGTGGTAGCTCGGACAGGAACATGACAGCCATGAGTCTGAGATTTATATCTGGTCACCACGGTATGTTTCGTGCGGGACCCTCTTGACGTCACCGACGGGGGCTCGCTACCTTTTACTTTTGGATATCAAAGTTCACTTAGATCCTCACGCTCGAAAACATATGGTTGATATGGAAGTACAGAACCTGAGTCTCTATTAAGTCTAGAATCGCAACGCTGAAAATATTTTCGTCCACACAGTCCCTCCCACGGGAGTACATAAAAGTACAATTGGAGTGGCTCTCGCTCAATTAAATGTAAAATTATTTGTTCATGCTCAACGTTAACCACCTATATGCAGCAAATCAACAAGCTAATCACTGAAAATGACACCATTCCAGCTGACCTGTTTTCGGTGTTTGCTACCCGAGGCATTGCAGACAAGAACTGGCAAGTCTAATTCCCTTTTCAAGCCTTTGAAAGCTTGAAACCACCGGGAACGTTGATCTGGAAGACTCCGCGCGGGTCGTATTTGTCGGCAACCCCCTTCATGAAAGCCAAGTTCTTCTCGCCGTAGCTGCGGAATGGGCTCTGGCTGAGGTCGGCATAGTTCAGGAAGAGGTACTCGTCGTCGGCTCCCTTGGAGGCAGCAAACTTCTTGATCTCGTTGACCCAGGCGGTCATCTTGGTGTTGACCAGCGACTCGAGGCTCGGGTCCTTGTAGGCCAGCATGCCGAGGAACATGATGAGGTTCTCTGTGCGGTCGTCGAGGCCGAGGGAGTTGCCGCCGTGTACAGCGGCCTGCTTGAACTGGTTGACCGACAGGCCCTGGAACATGCACTGGGCCGTGAAGCCCAGGTTCGGTGCCTCGGCCTCGAACTCCTTGATCATGGTGTTGTACGTCTCGACGGCGTACGTCATGACCTCGCCGTTGTTCTTGAAGGCCAGCGTCCGCCACGAGTTGTAGCTGCCGCGCGCCACCTCGAGCTCGTCGGTGAAGCCCACCAGGCTGTCGGTGCGCATGGCGAAGCTGACGTTGCCCGGGATGGTGAGGAAGTCGGACAGGCCTGGGGCGTCGACCTGGCCGTCGACGTTGTGCAGAGCGCTGATGATGATGGGCTCGGCCGACCCGCCGCCTTGGGTGTAGGTCCAGAAGATGATGGCCGAGTCGGACCTGTGGCCCTCGTCGCCGAGGACCGAGACGAACTTTTGCAGCGTCGAGATGAGCTGCGCGCCGGCCGATGCGGCGAAGCCGA
Organism: Pyricularia sp. CD86; assembly: GCA_031306095.1. NCBI lineage: Eukaryota > Fungi > Ascomycota > Sordariomycetes > Magnaporthales > Pyriculariaceae > Pyricularia > Pyricularia sp. CD86. The sequence goes on along the minus strand of JAVHJQ010000058.1, from coordinate 5,477 downwards.
TGGTGCCTCCCCAGAGGGTGGCCGGCGCGGTAAAGGTGTTGAGGTCGAAGCGCGTCACGATGCCAAAGTTGTTGGATCCGCCCTTGAGGGCGCGGTACAGGTCGGCGTGCTCGTTGGATGCGTTGGCGTTGACGATGCTGCCGTCGGCCAGGATCAAGCCAGAGACACCGACTGTGGACGCACGACCACCCAGCACCATGGTCTCGTACTTGGCGAGCTCCGTGTAGACGGCGCCCCAGCGAGTGCCGGGCTCAATAGAGGCGATGGACCTGTCGGCATGGTATGTGGTAGTGTTCATGTTGCCTATTGCGACTGGTCAGCCGATGAACCCGATGACTAGCCAGGTTTCGGTAAATCTATCCGCCTGTTTACTCCCGCTAAAAAGTGCAACTTACTAAAGTCGATGGTGACGCCATCGTGGATGTTGTTTGCTCCAGGGTTGAACATGTGTCCAGCGCCACGCACAGCAAACTTGCAGCCCTTGTTGCAAGTCTTCTTGGTGTGAACGCTGCTGACGGCAGGTCCAGTCAGCGCCTTGACGGCGGTGGCTACCTCCTCAGTCGTCTGAGGCATGAAGATGCATTTCGGAGCCTTGTTGGCATTGTCAAGGGACCAGTAGGTCGATTCCGTGCTGACATAGATCTCAGAAGAGCTGTTAAAAAGCCGCTGGCCGAGTCCGGCCTTGCTGAGGAGGTCACACTGAATACAAGCAACGAACAAGGTTAGATTTCTTGCACTGTGCTTTATTCAAGGGGAGCAGTGGCATGGGGTCTGGGATTCCAGTGGCAATCCCAACAAACGACAAGCATTGATACGTACGCATGCTTCCCCAGATGTCTGAGCGTCGATAGAAGTAGCCATGCTGAGGAGTGTTGCCAGAGCGGCGGGCGAAAAAAATGTCTGGGGTTTCATTTTCTTGGCTTGAAACTCAAAAACGAACGTGAGGTATCAAAGATATGTATGTAAAAAGAGTGGACAGTCAGGAGCTGGAATTTCGTCTCAGGTTCCTTGACAAGAAGAGGTGAGGGGTTTGGTGAGGAGTTCCTTTCCACGGCCAACAAAGAACCGGTACTTGAACGACTTTGTCTCGTAAGAGTTGCATCCTGCCGAGAATTTATCAACGACGGGTTGGATGGGACTTTCGTGCATTCAATGTTGCATGACCACAAACGGAAGGCTTCGCGTTCCCGATTAAGCGGGTCGATGAATTTTCAAGGGACGTCGTTCAAGCTAGCAGTTGGCGGAGTTTTCCTATAAACTATTGATATCAACTTTCCACAGTCCAGGAAGGTATCAAGGGTATTTTGTGCTGTCGACCGAGTCAGTCCTGGTCATGATTGGGCGATTCATGGCCGAGTTGGCAGGTGGATCGCAATAGAGGGGACATTGAAACTGAATGCTGTGGAATCCTTGACATTTCTAAGTGCTGACGGAAATGCCTTGCCCCTGGCGTGTAAGTCCCGCCCGGAGAAGGAGAACACGGGCCCAGTGTAACCTCGTCAGGGTCTCTCGCATAATAATGTCAACGGTAAGGTGTATGCAAGGTGTGGTACTGATGGACCGCCAAGATGATAAAAGTACCGCATATTTCCAAAACTTGGTAGCTCTCCTGAATTGCCGTATGATTTCTTTCTGTAGGCAATCAACCACACCAGACTACCGCGTCCTGCGCGGCAGTGTTCCCGAATGCGACCACAGAGAACCAACCCAATTAAAGAGTGTTCACCGGAAGGATGCTCGTAGCGACCTTCAAGAGATTTGAAGTGCCACAGTCGTAATCTTACCCCTCTTTGGATTTTTGAGCCTCTCTTCCCGTCGAAGCCGAATGGGAGAAAGAAAAAAAAAGAAAGAATTTAAGAAAATGGGATATGGGGCGGGGCACGCTAGAAGCAAGCATAGAAGGGATGAAAACCATGGAGGCGACACCCTCCCTGTCCAGCCAAAGGAACTCAAAATCAGGAACATCCATGGTTGGAAAACAGACGAATGCGACCTCAGAATGTTTTCAATGCGTGGGCACCACTGCCTGCCTGCCATGTACAGTTAGATAGAATATCGGACAGATACCAAAATGACTTTGAACCCAAGTATTTTGAACATAAGTATCGAGGTACAGATCCTGCCAAGTACCCTGTCGGCGTCCCCCTATACCGTGTACCCACAGACGCGCTCCGTTGATCATCTATCTACTACGGCAAGTGGACAAGTTTGAATATAACTAGCGTCCCCCCACGGGCCCTTCCGCCCGCCATCAAAGTCTCCGAGTCCTATCTTTGCGGCTCGATCAGGAAAGATCTTCACCATCTTTCAACACTCATTCGACTTTCTTCAGGTCCCCCCGCGATGGCCTCGATCAACGGCACTCTTGTGGCCATGGCGCCGCCCGAGGGCTATGTTGTCGACCTTGCAAACCCACAAAGGATTCTGACGCCTACGGCGTACTGGGTCTACTGCGTGGGGATGTTTCTGGCGTTTTTGTTTCTTCTTCAGCGCCTCTATACCAAGATCTTTTTGATGAACACTTTCAATGCCGACGATTGTAAGTCTACTCCAGTTTCCTGTGATTACTGAAGCAACCGAAGCTGCTGAAACATAAAAGAAAGCCTGCTTACTGATTGCCGCCATGAAACAAAAGATTGCCTAGTGGGATCCTGGATCTTCTCCCTCGCGACACAGATCCCCGAGGTGTACGAGTGGTCACAGGGAAATCTCGGAATTCACCTATGGGAGCTGCCTGTACCGCGCTTCGAACGGTTCCTGTTCCTCATCTACGTCGCGCCCATCTTGTACGCGCCATGCCAGATCCTGGCCAAGGTGTCGCTGCTCATCTTCTACCACCGCCTGTCGCCAGTCCGCGGCTTCAAGCATGCCGTCAACTTTACCATATTTGTCGTCGTCGTCTACAACACCGCCATCATGTTTGCGCTCATCTTTTCGTGCTGGCCCGTGCAAAAGAACTTTGACCTGAGCATACCCCAGGACGTGGGCGAGTGCAACGTCAACCTGACCCAAGTCTATATCGCCACCTGCATCATGGGCATAATCACCGATCTGATGGTCCTGGTGCTGCCATTACCGACCGTCTTGAGGCTGCAGGTGTCCCGGGCGCAGAAGATTGGCCTTTTGTTCATTTTCAGCATTGGTTCTGCGTTAGTCTTTCCCCGGTCCCTTGGCCACATCGAAACTGATAGGATTCATCCGAGTAATATTTCTTGCTCTGACAAGATTTACTAACAATACCATTCAACCTTTGTACAGAACATTCGTAACGTCGATCGTCCGCCTTGTTCTCCTCATCAACACCCTGGGCCAGACCGATGCCACCTGGGTTTTTGCCGACGCAACAATGTGGGTGTAAGTAGTCGCTCTAAGCTTAACCAACTCCCTCCCCCTCCCTAGTTCTTCAAAGAAAAGATCCCATCTAACATCCTACCCCTTTCCCTCTCCCTGCAGCGGCATCGAGGCCAACCTCTTCATCATGTGCGGCTCGCTCCCGACCCTCCGCAAGTTCGCCAAGCACGTCGGCCCTGCCATCTTTGGCGAGTCGTTTGCCTCCATGTTCTCGTCGCGCCGCGGCGGTCGCACCGGCGCCAGCAAGGGGAACACTGGCAACTCATACCCGCTCAAGGTCTCGACGGGAGCCAACAGCCGGCTGTCGATGACGGGCAAGAACGGGTTCAGCCGCCTCGACGAGAGTCGCGACGCCAAGATCTCAACCTCGGGCAGGTACGGCGTCGAGACCAGCGTCCACACGACGGACCTGGAGAACGGGGGTGCCTCGTCCGCCACCAGCTCCGGCGGCCTTGGCCTCGCTGTGTCGACTGATTCGGGCCATGTCCGTTCTGCGCCGGGAAGTATCGTGCAGACCAGGGAGACCATTATACAGTATGAGCGTCGTTGATCAAGGTTGGGGTGTCAACACTGGGGGGAAAAATGGTTTGATCTTTTGTTGAACTTTTTTTTTTCTTGGAACAAAATGTGACGAATACGTATCTAACTACTTTTGTTTTGATATCTTGGACTTGGGATATTCGTTTCTATTCGCTTTCCTTCTTTCTGGAGCGTTACTTTGTGTTATTTATTTTTTGTTTTTCTTTTTTTCCCACGTTGTCTGATGTTACGACATGGATTTATTATACCCGAACGACTGGAACGACGCGCCAGCGTCCAGGATAGCCCTTTCCAAGAAAATACTGTTGGCCGCGTTTAAACCATGGATCTGGAAATGCATTGAGTTCAAACATTACATAGGATTTTCGAAAAGCTGTCCTGCACATCGGCTGGGTGACATCATTGCAGGTATTGATATCGGGAGCAAGGCAGCCTTTGTGGATAGACTTTACCCGACCATCATCAAAAGCTAAAGACGCCATTTGCCTCAACACCCACACCCATCTTAAGCATAAGCGCTGAGAGGGCGATCCTTTCTCAACACGTTTTCTTACCCTTCACTTGAAGGCTTATCCCCGCATGGGTACGGACGTATCTAAGCTAAGGATGCTTCTGGAACGAGTTGGTCGACTTTGGTCGGAAAGTGTAATTAGATGGAGTCTGGACGGTTTCATGGCCTATGGTCCCGTAGTAAACATGGTGGAGAGCAAGAAAATGTGCCTTATGTTTAATAGTAAGTGGTCTGTGTCTTTTTTGCGTTGAAATTTACTCCGCTACGGGAAGTCAATGGCGCAAAGGAACGGGCCACAGGAATTACCGAGGGCAAGCTATCCTTGCCCACAACCTTATTATAGGGTGGTTCTAAACCAACCAACCCAATTGAGCAAAAGGAATACGATTTTTGTTTTGTCCCGTTACCTACCCGAGTACATGTTACAGTTGTCCCACATACTAAATATGTGGCGCGGCCACTTTTGCTCATGTCCGATTGTAGTTGCTACCGAAGTGGATGCACGTGGCGGGGTGAAGTGCGCTTACCGCAATTTGGAAAAGCGGCGGCGCTGTTGGACGACAAAACCTACTACTACTCACAACCTTCCTAGGTACGCAAATCGTTTGTAAAGCAAGGCATTTTCGTATATTTGACTCCAGGCATAGAGATACTGAATAGGATATACGCCATACATATTCCACACTGTACTACTTTTTGTTCTTTTCTCTTTTTTTCCCTACCAGAACATCAAGGTTCCTAAATTCCTGGAATCTGGAACCGCAAAAGCCATCCTGTCCACCATCGGACGACCTGCTCCCTTTTCGACCCCGAGTTCCCGCTCCCCCGAGATGACATGAATCGCCGCCCCCTTGCCTGCCTTGATAAACCCCCGGCACGACGGTGTTTGCTACCCTGGAACAAAAAAAAAACTCATTTCAGTCTCCATGATCCCCTATTTCTCGGCCCCAACGTGGTAGGCAATGCCACACACACATGCATTCCTGCCAAGGGGATGGCGGCTTTTGAAAAGCTGTTGCAAATTGCGACAGCGGCGCTGTAACGTTGATCTTGGGGAGTAGCTCCTCCCGTATGC
>JAVHJQ010000057.1:0-15505 GCA_031306095.1 Pyricularia sp. CD86 | reverse complement strand
GCTTTGACTGAGCCTCCGCGGGGGCGGGTAATGAAGAAAGATGGCGTCTTGAACAGAAATTGACAATGAATTGTTAAAAGTCTACCAGGCAAGCAAAAAAAAGAAAATCGATTTCTTGGGAAAAAAAAGCTCCCTTGTGGTAGCACCAGGCGGAATCACCCAAGAGAGGAGGACCTGACGCACTCTGAGCTGACGGTTGGTGGGGAAACCGGGAGAGGCCCACCTGTTCTTGCACTGTCCCGGTCACTAGGGAAATCCATTTAAACGCCAAGCTTTCCCCATTGGCTCCATGTTACCTTGCATCTTAAGTGGAAGGTAGCTAGCAAAGCACCCCACAACATATGCCTCTGTAGGTGAGGGATATCATATTCATTAGTGAGAAGCTCCATCAACCCAGTGTTTGGCTCAAACCGCCAACTCAGCCCCCAAGCGACGTGGCACTGCATCAGGCGCATCAAATGTGAGCCAAACGCGCCTGCGGCGGTGAAGCGAGGGGAAGATCATTTGAGAAGAAAAGGAAAAAAACATCTTTAGGGGGTCTTGTCATTTCAGTTTCCCATTAGTGCTTGATAGAAAAATTCCATCTTTACTTAGTTCATGGGTTGGAATTGAAGAAAAAGTAACAAAATCAAACTAAAGATGCCGGCCCGACACCTTGGACAACCCGGTCATCAACTACCTTACAATTCTACCAAGTAACAAAAAAAAAACACACACACACAAATGCATAAAAACTCCCTGATTCACCGAACGGGATCCACCAAACCCCCGAGAACCACTCTTAATGGGAGCCTAACATCCGTATGAGACATTAACATCCGTACGAGACATTAATATCCCCGGATAGGATATCCTTCTAGAAACACTCTCATTCATAAACCCGATGGATGGTGACAGAGTCGCAGCCTGGCTCATTTGGAGGAGGCACCAGAGCCCAGTTGATGGCATGATAACTGTAGCTGTTGACATGTGTGTCACGGCAGGCATACCTTTGTGTCGAACAGGAGAAAGTCAGCCCTCCGTAAATCGTCGACCGACACAAGAAAAGAAAAGAAAATAAAAAAAAACCACTCACCAATTGTACATTGCATGCGACGGGTCCCATGGCGTGACCTTGTCGGCAGGCGCCTCGTGGCTGCCGTCGCCATAGGCCGCCAGGTACATGTTGTCGTTTTCGTCAAAGCCGACAGGGCTGTAGTCGTCGTCATTGACCTGCAGCGAGGGTATGGCGAGGTCCGACCAGAGTTGGGTGCCTATCACCATCATCGACTAGATGAACTTGGATTCGGCCGTTTCGAGGTCGAAGTAGTACGCCTTGGACAGCAGCGGACCGATGGCTCCCTTGTCCTCCTCGTCGTTCTCGTCTTCGTCCTCGGGCTTGTGCTGGTGGGCAAACGCGCTGGCGCGTTCCGTGACGCCGTCATTCGTGATGCACAACACCCTGGCTAGGGGTCCGACGTGACAGGCGTAGAGGTTCCAGCCGACCAGCGACGAGTTGGAGCTCTCCGTGATGTAGAGGTGGAAATCTTTCGTTGTCTCGAGGTCCTCGACCTGGGCCGCTACACCCGCACCCAAAGCAAAGGCCGAGACGAGATACCTGAGCTTCATCTTTGCTGCGACTCTTGAAAAGGCTTTCATGGACTTACGGGTCTGGTGGGTAGCAGTATGTATTGTAGAAGAGCGAGGGAAAAGAAAATGCTACACGAATACAGGTAGACGGGGATAGCTAACAACTCGAGAAAAAAGCCCAAAGGTGTACCAATGTTGGTGAATGTCGAATGCTAATGGAAGAAACAGAAGTTGAAGAAGAACTCCGAGTTGCCAGTAAACGCTGAAGGAGCGAAAAGAAGCCCTCATATACTCCAACCAGGCTCCTATAACTGTTTGCTGGGGCAGTCGCATTCTAATTCTTTACCTGCAGATAATCACAAGAGTTGATACTGCCCCAGAAGTAGTACCTCCGTGGATTTAATAGGTAGAAGCTCATTCAGCAGTGACGACATCATTGGAGGACTGAATAAACACCAACGAGGTGGAAGGTACGCCGACCCCCGACTAAGGAAGCGCGCACTGCTCGCGTTCCGGCTAATAATGATGACGCCGCCTTCTGGCACAATGCAGGTAGTCGCTTGTTCATTTTTTCTATTAGTACGGGTAGAATAACAAATCTGGGATATATTGTTTGTGGTACGTGTGACTGTCAATATTCATCGTGAATGCTTTGCATATAAGGGAATGTACGTGAAGGCCTGCCGGCAAGAAACAACAGATGCCATTGGGGAAAACCCGTGCTTTCCATCCCCTTTGTGACCTGAAAACAGCTTTGCATGAGAGGCAAAAGATGCAGAAGCTCAAATCCGTAAAGCATCCACCTCTTATGAACCAACAGTCAGGTCCTTGAGCCGCCCATTTAGAACATCTAATTCCATGGCGAAACTTGGGTCCAGGTGATCATCAATGTCAGACTTCTCATCACCTTGACCGGCGGTCGATTTCGAGGTAGCGCTGATCAATGGCCTGATAAACCTCTCCTCCATGGCTCCGCGCATGCCCTCGGGGATCTGTTTCCTGTATCTCTCGGACCGGAACAAAAGGTAGGCAAAGTTGGCGGCTTGCATTAAAAAGGGCGAATTTTGCGACCAGTATTCGGCAAAGGCGTCCTTGTCCATCTCCCGAACGAACTGCATATCGGGGAAAACGAGGTATTGGAGCTGCTCGATGGCCTCCGGGGTGCCAAAGATACTACTGCTGGCATTGCTGCTCTTTTCCTGGCTGCTGCTCACTGCTACACCCTCGATTCCCAACCCAGATGCGGGGGTGACGTGGACTGCTGGGGGTTTCTGTGCCGTTTCGAGCTCCTCCTTGAGCCAGGTGACGGCACAGGCTTTCAGAGTCGAGAACATGCAATTCTCAAGGAGATCCTCCAGGATGTGCAACCGGCCATCCTCTTCGGGGCATGCGTGCAGTATCAAGCCGGCCAACGTCGAAGCTGCATTGCGCACCCCGAGGGACGGGTGGTATACCGCACACAACGTAAGAAGGTGATGGTACGGCATGAAGGCCGCCCTGAGAGTCTCTGTCGACATGGTAGGGGCGACGATGAATTTGCCATGCTCCAACCACAAACCAATGGCCAAGATAGCCTCGATGGTGCCGGGCATCCTTTGTATCTCGCCATTTGCGTCATCTTCTAGGTACTTTTGCATCAGGCTTAGATGCTCTGGGAGGATATAGATCTTTGGCTTGGGCATGTTCGCCTGGAACACGGTAGAGGAGAAAACCCAGTATCCCATCAGACAAACGGCGCCACCCGTCGGCAGGTGAACATCTTGAGGTCCCCTGAGCCTGTCGGCGTCAGGTATTGTGCTCCTGCGGATTGGTCCGTCTTCGCATACTGATGAAATAATCTGGGATGGAGAGCCGGATATGCCGAGGTCTTGGGATAATGCCTAGAAAAGAGGTGAGATTCGAATTCGTCAGCTTTTGTTCACACGCCTGCCTGGCTCAATGTTTTATAGGCAGAGTACTCACGGCAAGCTGGCCAATAATGGCATCTCTTGCGAGCAAGTCAGAATCATCCTTGTACGCTTGCAGCGCAGTCTTCTTCCCAGGCACAGTCTTCCCAGGGTTGTATGCCTCGATCAACCGCTGCGCCCAAGCTGGGGAGGTCGCGTTGACGTAGGATTCAAGGATCCCCAACACAAACGAGAGCAGTAGCCTTTCTTGTATCTCAGTCTCGGCCGGATCCTCATGCTGCTCGGCCTCTGGGTCCGGGGCATTCTTGGAAACGTCTCCGTCCTTGTCCGGGTTGGCGACGTTGACGCTCGACTTGCGCGATGGCAGAGGCGGCCGACGGTGGCCCGACAGGGACTGGACCAGATTGATCGCAGACGCAGTCATCAGCTGGTTGGGTCGGTAGGCGCGCTGGACCGTCGCAAGCGTGGTGGCGAGGAAGCGTGACGGGTACTTTGTCTTGATCCGCCTGTGCAGGATGGCGAGCATGCCCAGGGTGACGATGAACCGCCTGATGGTCTCGGGGTCCGCGTCGCTGGCGTCCTTGTCGGAGATCTGGGAGGCGTCATCCTCGTCCTCTGGGTGGCCCTCTAGGACCTCGAGCAGCTTGATGATCACTTCTCGAGGGTTGCCGAGGCGCGCGATGGTCTCGAGGCACTTGTCGCCTTCGGGGTAGAGGAGCAGGTTCTGGATAAGATCCCAGCCGATTTCCTGTGTGAGGGATGCATCTTGGAGTATTTCGTTTAGGGTCGGTAGGATTTCAGGTGAAAGAAACTTCTCAATGATGGTCAGGTATGTGAAGTTGTCGGTCGCGGGAGGTCGGGACTCGAGGAGGGCTTGTATGGCCTTGGACTTGTCGGTGGCTGTGACGTCGTCCATGATGGGCGCTGGGTTGTTTTCTTTTGTCGGCCGTGCGCGGTTGGTCCCGTCTCTGCCCGGGGAATCAGACGTGTGAATGAGTCCAAAAAAAAGCACTTCTTGAGAAATTTGGCAGGTTTTGTAGTTCTCGATAGCTACGTTAAGATAAAAAAAAACTTGGCAGGATTCCCCGTATCAAGGATGCCACAACCTGCTTGAGAAGAAGAGGTTTATCGCTTGGCGGCTCGGTAGCGGATGCATTGAGTCCAATAAAGCCGTTGCGCCGCGGACCTTCTCGCGACGCACCTCCCCTCACTAGCAGCTGTCACCCCAACTTCCAGCTGCATCTCATTTTACCCCGCAGCTTGCGCCTCCAACGCCACCAAACCCAACCACGAAAGCGCCCCTGAATCTGGTCTGGCCCATCCCGTCCGCAGAGGTGGGCCACGCAACTCCTTAGCGCATCAACCGGACGGTTCTAGATGTGTCAAAGCACATAAAAATAATCATACACTGCGCGGATATCGCCCACCAAGACAAAGGATCATTGTTTTTATTCCACTCAGCAATGCATGATCGATTCTTATGACGCAAGTTCAAATTTGGAATCGGGTTCAAGTTTTTGTGCCAAAAAGTTTAAATATAACCAAGGTTATCACCTAAACGCCGAGTCATGAGACCGGACCCGGTCTACGGGCAAGAATATCAAACAGGAATCATACCAAAATTATATCCAGAATTCAAATTCCCTCACCCCAAGACGCCAACCACCCCAAAAAAAACATAACCACATAATTTTTTCTGTTGAACTTTGAATAATTTCGTGCAAGAGGGAACCCGTAATCCCCGTCTCGCACAGGCCGAGTGTCGACATGAAAGTCTATTCTTCAAGGCCTGAGACGTAGCAACATCCAGGAGAGCCAACTTAATTGTCCCTCTTCTTGCCCCAGCTCATGCGCTTGCTGGTCCTCAGCATCCAGCTCCAGTGCTTAAACGGATCTTCGACGAGGTTGTCCATCTCGACAACGTCGTTGTCCCTGGGGCCGACGCTGGCCAGGCCGTACTCGACGGCCAGGCGGGCGTACTTTGTAGCGATCCACGGCTCGCCGACGCCGTTGTACTCGATGGCCGCATAAGTGAAGGCCTCGTAGAGCATCAGGTCCAGGCGCTCCTGCTGGTACAGGCTGACCATGAGCTCGGCCATCTGCGGCGTGGCGCGCGACGACGGCGTATAGTCGTGGAACTCCTTGCGCAGCTCGCCGATCTGCTCAAGGCGCGAGTCGGACTCCTCGGCGATAAGGTCCTTTTGTGTGCACATGGAGCAGCCGCAAGGGAATCCCCAGGTGCGGGACAACCTCTCCAGACGGGCGGCTTGGCTCTGCATGGGGCTGTGTGGTGGGGGAAGAAGATTAAAACAGTCAGTTCGGTGATTCCACTGAGGCGCGCACGGCAGCATCAAAAACCCTCCCCGAGGAATATAGAAAAACACTCACTCAAGGTAAGACAACGTAATCTCCTCCCCAATGTTGATCTGGCGGACAGCGTGAACGTGCTGGGTCAGGGTCTCGGGGTCGTAGTAGTAGTCGGCGTTGGGGCGGCAGTCGTGGTTGGATCGAGAGATCTCGGGGAAGACGACGTAAAACTGGTCATCATTGTCACCTTCGGGATCGGCGTCGATGTCGAAGGCGTTGGTGGACAAGATCTTGTCGACCTTTTGTTGGTAGGAATCGTGGATACCATCGTGAGTTGACAGGTTAAGAAGCAACTGACGGTGCTGAGCGGGGAGAATGTCGACGGCAGCGGCCTGTACCTCCTTGATCACCTTCCTAGGCATCGTGTCGAAGAAGCCGTAGTCGATAACGATGGCCGGCGTGCTGCTCATTATGCGGTCGCCACGGTACAGCGTCCTCGCAGCAACTAGACCAACTCCCTTTCCAGGGACCATGACCGACTTGTACACCGGCTCGTAGTTGGGGTCAAGATCCTTGTTGATATCTGCCGTGAGATCCGGGTCGGTGAAGGCAGGCAATTTCGCGAGGCTCTTGGCCCTTTCGGGGCTGGTGATGATTGACACTCCTCTGTTGTTGGCGAAGCCACCGGCGTAGAAGACGCAGAACTCTGTCGGCCCTGTTCCGTTGCGCGCACAATTGCTGATTGACGTCCATGGCGATGACTCGTCAGTAACATGTCTTCCACCTGCAGCGGGCTGCTTTTGCGCGATCACGTCTGCCGTGGAGCATATCGGGTCCGTCAGTTCTAGGAATGATAGCGGCAGTAGTGATGACCGACATGTGCCAAGTGTGAGGTCATTTTGGATTGAATCGCGAGCCGCGAGGGCGGCGACGAAGTAGAAGGACAGGACCTGCACTGCCTTCATTGTGACAACTCTTGGCTGTGGAAAAGGGACGGAAAAAAAGAGGGTGTATATTCTACAAATTCTGTATACTATGAATCAAGTAATGTGATATACAAGCAAAAGAAAGGATGAAATGGGGTATAAAATAAAACAACCGAAATGCAAACTAAGGCATTCGGAGAAACAAAAACAAATTGCTGAGTGGTGAACCAGCCAAAAAGACATCAACGATCAGAAACAAAATTAGGTCAGTAGCTTTGTTATATACGAGACCGCGAACTGCCAATGGATACTTCATATCACGTACCAAAGTGAGCAGTGTAATTACCTAGGGGCCCAAGCCTAGGCTATCCTTGTGATTGATCAGCCCCAGGCTCAGGACCGGGGTTAGCTCTAGCAGCAACGGGGTTAGCTTGGCGGGCTTGTCCAGATCAGGGGGAAAAAGACAAGATCCAAGCCGGTTCCCCATTTGCCCCACGCGGTGTACCGAGCTGGCCGGTTACCTTAGGTATGTACCCACACACCTTAACAGGTCGCCCGTGGGAAGAAGAGGAGAACACTGAACTTACTACAACGGCGTGAGTGCTGCCTATGGCACATACTGTACTTTTTTTTTTTAAGTCCGACAGTAAGAGGTTGGCCTGACCTTAAGGCACAGCAAAAACTTGCCTGCTCCGGGCAAAACATGCAGCTATGTGGTATTAAAGCACGCCAGCCAGTAGTGATCCTTTTCGGTCCCGACAAATCCGCGAGCAACAAAGTCACCAAGCAGGGCTACAGGGCGTGTGAGCCATCATCTTATCCTGGACTTGCTCTCGAACATGCCATCACCAACAATGGATTATTATTTTTATTTTTGGCTGATGGCCCGATGCCAAGGCATGCCGGCTATTTTGTTCAGGGATTTATTTATTCATTTAATGAATTGAGTCGCCGGACTGAACAATCCAAGAACTGAAGAGCAGAAACCCACCTAGTTGGGCCAAGGCTCTATCTAATACTATATCGAAAACTTCATCAGCAGGAATCATTGTTGTCCAAGGAATACTCAAGGAATTTACTGTAGAATGTTTACCATCCACTCAGACAGTCAGTCATTCACTCGAAGTTGTGCGCGCTTTGCTATAAAGCGTTGACCAGTGCACGGAGGGCCGCTGGGTCTCAGGAGTGTCGCAAACCCCTTCGACTTAATCGGGGTGGAGGGCGCAACGTTGATTTTGTTTCACTCTAACTAAAAGGGCGGACGTGGCATGCTGGTTGAAACGAATAGTGTATCTTGGCGTGCCAGACGCCAGCAGACGTGCCAAGAACAGGTGAACCCCACAGCCTCCGAGCGCTATGTGCCATGCCATGGTAGTACAGACGGCACGCCAAGAGTCCAGACCTGCAGCCTTTGAAGATGAGGGGCCATCACGGAACAAACGCTAAAGAACAGAGTTGGAAAAAGTCTAAAAGTCTAAAAGTCAAAAATAATACAAGAAACAAATTACGACCTTGAGTGATGCTCATGTTCTTAAGTCAATCTTTCCAGATCTACAATACAAGACCTGTGACATGTCGATCTACACAGCCGCAGTGTTATGGTTGGCCTGTTTAATAAATGTTCTTGTCTTGTGCCTAGACTGGACCCCTTTCCGGAGCCTTTAAACCGAACAAAACAGAAACGAGGCACGGTGCCTGATTGGGGTGTGATCGTCGCGGATGCATGGAACCCCAAACGGTGTTTACCAGTATTAACCTTAATCGGACTTTAGGGCAAAGCACATTATTCACCAATGTTCCCTGTCGCGGAAAGTCTTCACGAGCTGCTGTACCTGACTTGCAGTGAAAATTGATGTCACCTCACTTGACTGGTGCCCCTGACGGCTAATTCTACTCTATTCTGGTTTCTAGAGCAATCCAAATGTTGGTGTGGGATTTGACCGACCGGAAGTTAAAACTGCTCTAGACTAACTAGCGAATGTCAATTGCCGTAGGTAGGCCTTTTTTTTTCTTTTTTCTTTTTTTCTTCTCCTTTCTCTCCCCATCTTTCCATGATACCGACTTTGTAGATATTTGTTCCATTTTAGACTAAGGGGATAGCTACCAATGATCATATCATGAGCAAGTATGATCTCCAACGTAGGTTAACTTTCTTTTTGCTGCTGCGTCAATCGTCATCCATGTGCTATACAATGCCAAGGCTGTCTTGTGTGAGATTTACAACTTTAAAAAGACAAACATTGGACGTTTTCCCTCCACGAATGCAACATACCGATTCGGCGCATATAACATAATCTTTTACTAACATCGTTAGAAGCTGGTCCCTTTGTGGTTCTAGCCTGGAGCATGTATGTATCCTTATTCAGATGCGAGCACTAGACTTGCTTATCTTGGGGGAGTTTGGTTTCGTTTCGGCCAAACATGAAAAGCTTTTGTAAATCTGCGTTCTTGTCTGCATGCAACCCTCTGACTGTTTTGTTGTTTGTTGATTCAGAGACACAAACCCCATGTTACAGAGGTCATACGTGGTTGTTCTATCGCTCACGAGTCGTAACAGAACGGGTGATTAACAGAGAGTAAAAAAAGAACAGAACTGGGAAAAAAAGAGGCGAACAATACTGAGTCAAGATCACTAATCTAACTTCACTTTGGCTCAATGTGTCAAGCCAGCCTGAATTCATCCCAAGTTGCCTGTTTACATCATATTCATACGTAGATTCTTGGGAGGCTTTCTGGGCAGTCTGCTGTGACTAACCAACTTGGAGCCACGGGCCCATGGACAAACTTGATTATGGCAAATCACCCATTAACCTAGAGGTCCTGTGTTTATATATGACTGTGAGCTGTTAGTAGTGGTTAGTGATCAGCACCGCGTCACAGCCAATATTCGATGCACAGCTCGCATTTCCACAATACATATTGAGAGTTGAAATGTATCCCCAATACAAAACCATGGATGTTACGATTTCCAGATATGTGGACGCATATTGGCGGATCTTCAAAGACTGGCCAGGCATACTGTGATAACAAACTATCTACGGCCCAGAGATCTTGACATCAACAAAGCGCACGACTTTTATAAGTGCCCAAGAATGGATCACCAAACCATGCCTAACGGCGAGGGTGTGCACAAGACCTGGACCAGGATCTACCTGTTCTACCTTCACGTCGCCGTCAAGCTGCGAGGCGCTGATGCCATCGAGGCGAGACTTCAACGGGTGCAGCAGCAGCAGCAGCAGCAGTCAACGCCGGGCGGGATTGGCCCTGCCGTGACGCTCACCAGCTCTGATCGCACGCTCCTAAGTATCTTTGGGGATTACATGCTCGAGCGTCTCTGCCGCCTCAACCCAGCCGACGAGTGGGCCGACGGGTACGAGCGCTTCTTGGCCCGGCTTCCTGGCCACATCGGCCGGCAAGACATGGACGAGGATACGCTCAGGTTCTGCAAGTGGCTATACTCCACTCTCTCGGACCTACAGATCATCGAGCAGCTGCCGGAAGGTGTTCCGTATCTTTCGCCGCAGGACCTCAAGATACTGACCAGTGACAACCTCGTAGCTTCTTGGAGCAGCAGCACAGGACACCCAGCTGCCGCCGCCACGGCGGCTCCCAGCATGCACACGGCAGAACCCGTCAAGGTGCGTGGCTCGCTGGGTGAGGAGGAAGACGACGAGTACCTCACTGGGTTCACGTCAGTGGCGGACTCTTCAGCGTCGGCCATAACTTCCCCGTTTGGCTCGTCAACAGGACTAAGCAGGCTTTCGACCCCATCCAACCAGTCGGCTAGCCTCCACCCAGTGACCACGACCGCGGCCACCCCTGCCAAGAAAAAAACACCCCAGCCGGAGCATGGATCAAACCACGACGGGGGTCGTCGGGTCCGCGGAATGCAGCGGCAGCAGCAGCAGGACTTTGTTGCACAAGAACCCAGCGGCATTATTCGTCCGCTCCCGCCTGTGAGCCACCGGGTCGACTTGCCCGCCTGGAATGCACGCGGCGGCGGCCGAGCGGGCGACTACCATAACGCCCAGCGAGGCGGTTTGTCATACAGCTTCGTCCCATACAGTTTGATGCCTGCAGTGGCACCGGCAGTTCATCCGCCACCAAGAGGAGCGTATCCGCCGGGCTACTTTCGCTACGACCGGCCTCTGTCTCCGCCCTCCCTGGCAAGGTTCGACTCAGTCTTGGGGAGGATGCTGCCGGGCAACTTTCCAGCCCCGTACTACCCGACAATGCCATCCACTCCACCTGCCTATTTCACCTAGTTTCTTCATCGGTGATCAGTGGGATGGTGGTTTGTGCAATTGGTGCTCTGTGATTTGTCGCCAGAGTTTGTGGAACGGTACTATCATCAGAGAGGGCTCCGGCACGCCAAGCAGTCGTATTTCGGGGATTATGGTCGCTTCGGTAGACTGGGGTGCAGTAAGAACAGCTGGGTTTTCGTTCCTGGACCTGCAAGCACACGTATGTACTAAATAGTGTGACATGGTTCAGCCCCCGTACCTCAGTGACGTTCGGTCAGCGCCGGCCCCGCGGAAGCAGAGAGACTACTTTGTGGATGTTCAGGTGTCCCGTGCAGTTGCAAAGTGATTTCGACAAGAGAAAAGTAGACTACTCAGGAAAAGAATAAAATGTTTGCATCAAGAAACCCTCAAGAGACTATTCATTGCACGTTCAAGTCAAGTTACTAGGTGTTTGTCCGTTTTAGTCCCGCAGGCGCACTGATATCTACGCCGGCAGGGTGGATTGGACAGGCTGTCTAGGCCATGTTGTTTCTTCTTCCACGCGAACGATATGAATAAGTTAACCTCTTGCGCACGGAAAAGTTAGGCGCAGAGGCAGGCAAATTTGTGGTTTTCGTTTTTGGATCCCCCGGAGGCTTCTCACAAAGTGCATGAATTAGGAAAGGGAAAGGGTATGTAGGGAGAAATGGGAAAGTCAACACGAGGCTAGTCCAACAGTGGCACCATCAGGAACATCAAGACACACTGCCATTAACCACTAGGATCATGACAGAATCGCCGTATCCCCCGAGCGCGCGTATGCCCTCATATAAGTAAGACTTACGTCCTCCTCGGGTCTTACCTCGCTCAGGGTGGCTTGATGCACCGTCATAGATGAGCTGACGTTTGAGCGTGCGTAACAATGTAGAGTGTCAAGATGGCTCGTTGTCCTGAGAGTAATGATGCCAGAAAGTAAATGAATAGCTTTGTGTGTGTGTGTGTGTGTTTAAGAAGCGAAAAATGACCGAGCAGTGATAAACCTGCTGGCTTGTTTGACAAGTGATGGTTGAAAGAAAGTTACGTTTTGGTTGGGCAACAGCATGCAAGCTGCTTTTGTGGAAGCAAGTTTGAGGAAGAAAAATTTTCAGCAGTGTCACGTGAACGCCAGCCGTTCGGGCCGGTGCGGATCCCGCCGTCTGTCAGTGTGTGTCCGACCCCGCCGAAATAAATGAGTTAAAAACATTTTGGGGAACGTGAGGCGCTAGAGGCTCTCTTTTTTTTTCTCCTTACACTTTTTTCGCACCATAAAATCAACCGGCCGACTCTGCATCACTCAAGATGACTCTTGGGACGGCCGGTCATATTGCGTGCTAGAATGAATGTAGTTTTTGGAAACGCCTCCCGACTCATTTCAGCTCAGCTGATTTGTAGCACACAGCAACCTATTCGCATTGACTTTAGAGCGAGGGTGGTGTTCCACACATGATATTCCATTGGCAGTGCAAGATGAAGCCAGCCCGTGATTCGTTCCGACTTATGGAATGGCGTAGGATGAAAAGTGCCGGTTTATTCGCTTGGTTGGTCGTTCGTTCTCGCCTAGATCGGCCGTTGATTCGGTGGTCTTGTTTCGTTCCTTCCTCTAATTCGCCATGTTCTCCTAATCTAAATGTTTCTCTTCCCGTCGCAGATGGGAAGGCGTCACGCACAGTCGTATATGCGTACAAACCAAAGAAGGGAGAAGAAACCCCCAGGCAGCCC
Source organism: Pyricularia sp. CD86 (assembly GCA_031306095.1). Lineage (NCBI taxonomy): Eukaryota > Fungi > Ascomycota > Sordariomycetes > Magnaporthales > Pyriculariaceae > Pyricularia > Pyricularia sp. CD86. The sequence goes on along the minus strand of JAVHJQ010000057.1, from coordinate 2,815 downwards.
GAATGTCTACGCTGCTTTCTATCACGACTTGTCCACCACTTGTCTACTCAAAACCTTAGACCTATTCTAGACGCAGTCCTGGTCGGCTCCTATCTTCCGACAGCACCAAAATAAACCCGTCTTGCTGCTACAAGAGTGTTGTCAGTCCTCGTTCCCGGCCAGAACTTTGCCATTGTTTACGGAGGTTCATCGGGTACCTACATTGTACCAGCCTCGGTTTGCGCAAACCTGCTTTCTAGCACCTTCGAGAATGCGTCGACATGCTCATCTGGAATGAAATCTGTTTGTTGTCGATTCAGACTTGCATGTAATCGATCGACCCATTAGTTCTGCTACGAATCACATGGCGGCTTAGTGTTGGACAAAGAAAGCAAGGTTCTGAAGCAGGTTTTCTATTCCACACTGCCGTTGCCATCTTGCATTCCCTGGGTCCCTCATCCTTTAACATGCTTCTGCTAAAAATGGATTCCATTTCGGCCTATCATTGCCTCGTCTCGATTGTCTCGCTCAAGGCGGGACTTATTCTCCGTCGCGCTCAGCATCCTGCTCGTGTGCCTGACGTTACTCTGACAGGACAACGAAATGGACGTCGTCCTCCCACACCGGCCGCAGCATTGGAAATTGCTGCTGCAGGCCGAAGCAGGAAGCTGGGCCTCTAGCTAGCTTCCACACGACATGGTTTGGTCTATTGGCGATATCGGGAGTCGTCCAACAACGGTCCTTTTCTCTTGCACATGCTCGGATATAACGAGATGAGCAGAAAATCGCTCGACTAGCTCCTGAAGTCGAGCCATAGCCTGGTGGACAGGCTGAGACATACATCTTTAGGGCCGTCAACTTTGCCCTCTACCGTCGAGCCACATGTTCAGCCTGTTCTGACGAAGCACAGAACAAAGATGAGGGGACTCTCTTTACTCATCCGCCCTCTTTTCTCACCCAATGCGTAGCAATGTCCACATGGCTAACAGCTTGACGTGCTATTTTTGCGACTTCTGCAGATCGCACGTCCCTTGGTATTGTATCAGCCCCTGCCTTAAGAGTGCGACCACACCTAAGTCTCGTGACCCTCTCCTCAGTATGTTCTCACGGCCGTATATGCCCATCGGGCGATAACAAGGCGTCCTAAACCAAAATGCAGATATCGCAGTGAATCCGACATTCATCTGACAGTTGCCCAAAGGTAAATCGTACCACTTGAAAGACCGCCTCATCACATGCGAGGTGCACATCGATTCGACGGGGGAACGAAGCATGCAGGCATCTACGCCCGAAAACGAAGAGGACACAAGCGCAAGCTCCCCTTGGGCTTCGGGGCCAAGGGATTAAGCCCATGAAATCACTACTCACGATGCATGGGGGCTAACATTGTCGACAGCATCTTTGTGTAAGCTCCGAAAACTTTGCCCCTGACAACTATGCACTTCCGCTTGATGTACCGGCCAATAACTGTATCCACTTCGCCTCCTTAACGCTTGTTCCGGGTGCCCGCAGCATTGGGCGCTCGACTGCTGTAGATCTTCTTGTCAGGTCGGGCGGAATAGTTGACAGATGCTGACTCCACTGCTGACAAGGGCTCCCTCACAGCCGTTGGGCGACATGGTCATCTTTCGATCTTGCGATGAAGTATTGGTTCGCCTGTTGTGACGTGGAATGGGCAGCTCTAACCGGGCGGTCGTTTCAATATCTATTGAATCTCAGGCGGGCAAAAGGTCAGCCCATGGTATTTCTGGGCGTTCTCGAGGGAATATATAAACACCACTTGCCCCTGGGTTTCTGTCAGTTGTGCTCGTGTATGCTCACATATACTCATACCCTCTTTCAAGCTTCCCTGTCTCTTGACTTTCTCCCAAATCTACGACAAAATCTGTTTCCCACCTCAACTCGGCATTCCCTTGCCGAGCAACAATAGCTACTTTTGAAGAGCCGAGTGAAGGTATATGTTTAGAGATTATACTAGATCTCTCTTCTCACGCGCAATACTAGGACAACAAGATCCCCATATTAGCGAATCAGCAACTGCACAATTTGAATCCATCGCCGACATGGCTCAAGGTTACCATATCTGTGCCTCCGTGCAAGCAGATGGCGAGCCTGTGAACTGTGGCAAGGATGATCGACCTCCTCCACCCAAGCCTACTCAGCCTCGCGATCCATGTAAGTTATAACAATGGGTTATCATTGGTCTGAATGTCTAGTGCACACGCGGCAGTGCGACTAACTAAAGAGTAGCATTTGGAGCTTGAGCTACCAACAGAATGCTTCGTTTCTAGGTTGGATGAGCTGCCGATCTAGTCCAGCCATTGCTATACAGCCGTGGCTCTTCTTTTCGATAGCTTGCCTGTTGCACTGGGTATACCAACTTTACCAGGAGAGGGTCGCCCTTTTGTTATATGTCAGCAGGAAGCCTCTTTTACGCCCTGTCTTGCTTCATTCTATACCGAGAACTGCTTTCAATACGACTCTTCTTTCTCTCTTTCACTTCAAACCGAGGCAGGGCTGTTTTTTTTTGTTTGTAACTTGAAGAGATTATAGTGCAGGCACTCTGCAATATCGTTGCCTGTCGCTGCTCTCACAGTCTTTTGAACAACATATGAAGACCATGCTCATCGTCTCACCGGTTCCCCTTCAAGAACGCTGTGCTGTGATACGAGCTTATGATGCAGTGCTTCATCCAAAGAATAGTTCATTAAATCTTCCTGCTGTACTCTAAATGCAGACCTTCAACGCCATTATACTGCGAGCGAATATCCAAAATAGACAAGAAGTAGAAAAAAACAAAAAGTAGCAATTTCACAAACTTCACCCAAATTTAACC
>JAVHJQ010000056.1:0-38168 GCA_031306095.1 Pyricularia sp. CD86 | reverse complement strand
ATGCAATTCTCGTGATTTCTCAAGTCAAATATCTTCATCTATAATTTTGGTCCTTGAAGTTGGTTTCCTTAGTTTTTGTGAACCTGCTTTTCTTTTCTTTTCTTTTTGTCTTCTTTTCTCTCCCATTCTATCCAGTCAATAAATCGACAAGCTGCTCCGGCCACTTGGTCTTTCTGTCAGGATGGCGAGCTGGCTGGGACTAGCAAGCACTCGCTTTAGCCACTCTCCATCACCTCTAGTCTTGCACACCAAAGATGGAAAGGAGAAGACTTTAGCTGATTTGTGCAAGGAAAGCACACCTCCTTGCCGCCTTAATCCTCTCCTCTTCAATGGTCACCTGCAGACCATGTGGACGTCGGTCAAGTACGAGGGTCCCTTGGTTTACTACAAGCGCAAGGTCTTTCAAGCAGACTCCACATACCTTGGCTCCTTTGCCGTCGACTTTGCCGTCGATCCCTTCGAGGAGCATGATGCAAAGCTTCCTCCGCGCACCGCCTACTACACCGATGAGGAGTTTGACAAGCTGGGTTCCGATGACAGTCGACCCATGTTAATCGTCCTGCATGGTTTGTCTGGCGGCTCGTACGAGCTGTACCTGAGGGAGGCGATCGAGCCCCTGATTGCGGATGATTCGAGCTGGGATGTTGTCGTCGTGAATTCGCGCGGATGTGCCAACAGCGAGATCACCAGCGGGGTCTTGTTCAATGCTAGAGCAACATGGGACGTCCGACAGGTTGTGAAATGGGCCCACGAAAAGTATCCCAACCGTCCTCTATTTGGCATTGGCTTTTCTCTTGGAGCAAATATCATCACCAACGTAAGCAGGCTCTACTTTCAGCCAGGCATTTTTGAGCATATATTAACCATGTGTACAGTACGTCGGTGAGGAAGGAGCAGGCTGCTTGCTCAAGGCTTGTATATCTGTTGGTAACCCTTTTGATCTGGAGGTCTCCAGCAAGGCCATGCAAAATTCGACCCTGGGACTCAATGTCTACTCCAAAGTCATGGGAAGTAAGTGATATGCCACAGCAGCATTCCCTATTGACTTGAACACTAGTCTTAAGGCTGTCGTTGCATGTTCGACGCGTGATTCTAACAAAAAGGCAACAAATAGATAATCTCAAACGGCTCATCGCCAAGCACAAAGAGAGCTTATTGAAGCACAGTAACCTTGACTTCGACGCGATCGAGAAGGTCACATATTTGCACGAGTTTGACAGGGCTGTACAGTAAGTCCTGAGTGAGTTGCGAACGATGAACTCAACAAACCAGATGTTAACCAACTGCCAGATGCCAGAGCTGGGGTTACCCCACGGAGAGCGCTTATTACAGAGATGCATCTTCGTCCGACTCTATACTAGCAATCAGGATTCCTTACTTCGCCATTAGCGCCGCCGACGACCCGGTCGCTGTGGACCAGGCTGTTCCCTACCAAGAGTTCCAAGTGAACCCTTATACGGTCCACTGCAGCACCTCATTGGGAGGGCATCTGTCGTGGTTCGAGCTTGGGGGTGGCAGATGGCACGCTCGCCCTGTAAGATAAACCCATTATGGACTCTCCAAGTTCTGCGTCACTGCTAACAAGTCACAGGTGGTGAATTTTCTGCGTGAAATGGCTGCCAACATTGATCTCAATTTCAACAAGGCCAAGGTCGGCAATGATGTGGAGCCCAAAGGTGCAGAGGAGCATGGGTTCGATCCTATGAGAAGGAGGATGAGAATAAATCCGCGACAGCTGAAAGACGACTAGACATCAGCATCGCCATGACCCGCTGATAACACGTCCGCTTAACTAGACCGCATAGACATAGACGTCAATTTAGATTTCAAGCATTCTCACTGCATCACATGCCATCCAATTCCCTAGTTAAATGTTTCCCTTGATTTTGATAATCTGACTCAACATAGCCCGAATCCCCATAACGCCTTGCAATGGTATCGAAAAAGACAGAACACACAAAATATCAGGCAAAGGAAACCTTCTTTTTCTTTGCCTTGGTTGCTTTGGACCCTGTGGCGGCAAGGTCGCTCACTCCATCATCATCCGTCTTGGTACTCCTCGACCTCTTCTTTCGCAGCGAGTTCTTGGTATCTTCGAGCTTCGCCTGACGTTCTGCCTCTTTCTTTTCGGCCTCTACACGCCTGGCCTCACGAATCTCCTCCATCTGCCTAGCCTTCATGATCTTGGACTCGATCTGACCCTCCTTCTCTGCCTGGACTATCGCAAGGATAGTATTTATGCTCTCCTGAGATGGCAATAACTGGTCAGTACTCTCGAAACACCAAACAAATACTGAAACATTCCAGCGCGGAAGAGCAGCAGCTTCTTACAGGGTCGTCGACAAAAACCTTGCCCTTCTTCTTGCCCTTGGGCTTCTCGACGCCGACCGGAGTGATCATGTTGAGCTTGGGCACGCCCAGCTCCTTTTCCGTGTACACTCTCTTCTTTTTCTTCTTGAGCAAGTCCGCAATCGACGGACGACCCTTGGCCTGCGAAGTCAGAGGCGGCTTGTTGCTTCCCGTGCCCGACTTCTTTGCCCTGACGAAATTGCCCCCATCGGCCTGCGAGGACGATGATTTGTTGTTCCGGAGATTGGCGACCTTGGCCGAGTGTTTGTTTTTTATCGTCTTTGTGCGTGAGATACCCATTTTGGTTTTATTTCGCTCGGTTTATGGGGGGTATGTATTGAAGGTTGGTGGATATGATTCTGGTCGCGATTGTCACAGTACAGAATCGTTGCCCGTTAATGGATGCGCCAGAATGGAAGGGTCGCTTGTGAACTTTTCCCGCCGCCAAACTTTTTTTCGCCGCCCTGGCATTATCGATAGCTGTAGCTCCCCGCTCAACCGCAGGAATGCGGGGGCTCCTTGACAGGGATACCTCGATCGCAAGACGCAGTTGGTTGGCGCTGAACTCCTGCCTCCAATGAAGCTTGACATCAGATTATAAGAGTCACTAATGAAATTTCTAGCGTATACCTTGTCTAGTGAATATTTTTTTTTCTCTCCTTGAACTGAAGAAGAGATAACACACGCCACAAATTTGAACTTGTATTGTTGACATACTTTTGTGGCGTTTATTATTACGTACATACCTCAACACGCAACCATTCTGCTGCTACGGAATTTTCAAAAGACATCGTCCACAATTCATAAATAATTATACCTACATAACCAAGATGGCGTCACCAAGGTGGGCTGCATTGGCGCGGGACACAAACGAAACCAAAGTGAAGCTGGCATTGAGCATTGACGGCGGCGACCTACCACCCGACACTCACCCCAGCCTGCTGGAGGCTGCTTCCTCTGGCCATGCATCTCAGTCAAGCAGCTCTCAGAAAATCAGCATAAACACGGGCATTGGCTTCTTAGACCATATGCTGCACGCTTTTGCAAAACACGCTGGCTGGAGTCTTCTGCTCACCTGCCAAGGTGACTTACACAGTACGTTTCGGATGCAACGCTCCCCGAGTGCACTTTTATAGATTATTTTCGGCTAACACAATCGGCGGAAATAAAGTCGATGACCACCACACCGCAGAAGATGTGTGCATTGCCCTGGGTGACGCTTTCAAGACGGCCCTAGGCAGTGCCGCCGGCATCGCGCGCTTCGGCTTCGCCTACTGCCCCCTGGATGAGGCGCTCTCGCGGGCCGTGGTCGACGTCTCGAACCGGCCCTTCGCCGTGGTGGAACTCGGCCTGCGCCGCGAGAAGATCGGCGACCTGTCTTGCGAGATGATCCCGCACTGCATCATGAGCTTCGCCACGGCCGCGCGCCTGACCATTCATGTCGACTGCATCCGCGGAGAGAACGACCACCATCGCGCCGAGAGCGCCTTCAAGGCCCTCGCCGTCGCCGTCCGCACCGCAGTCGGCAAGGTCGCGGGCAGGGAGGGCGAGGTGCCCAGCACCAAGGGCACGTTGAGCGTCTAGGCGAGTCGGCGGGACGGTTGGGATGGTGTTGGAGTGGTGCGTCAATGGCGGGCCTGGCTATCAGGGCGGTTATCTCGCCTTGAGGTTGTTGCCGTCGCCCTGGGGTGAGTGAAAAGGGTTGGGAAAGCCGAGATCTCTACCTGTTGCCAGACTTGGCAGTTGGCAGTCCAGAGATATTGGCCCCTCAACCGTGGAGGTGGCATGAGCTGCCAGTCAGGAAGGCTGACGTGATTTTCAGCGAATTGGCATACTGGCCTCGATCGTGCTCGTATCTGTCTCGTGACAAGGTAGACGGAACGAAGCGAGAGCTCATACAACTTTTTGCTGAATCGTCAAGACAGGATGAGGATTGGACAGAACCTCCTCTGCTAGAGCTGATTGATCCTGAGAAAATCTCGGGCTGCAGAACCCCTGCCAACATAATTGCCATGATTTTGACAACACATGGTGTCGTTAGCTTGATTGAGCCCACCGACGCCTAGGAAACATTCTGTCCTTGGTGTGTACGTTCAGCCATTCCCTGCGGTTTGCCCAAATTCCCTCCTACATTATCAAGTCCGTCACATCAACAAGAATCAGGATAAATTATCTGTTCCCAATAGAAAATAGACAGCCAGCGACAACCCTTGCAAATAGAAACCATGCGCTTATCATCTTACAACACTATAAATACGAGCCGATCCGAAGGGATTGATGAATGAAAGCCAATCGTAACATCTTGAGTCTGGAGGCAGTAGTCTAGCCAATCAAATGGTGCAGGGTAGGTAAATTAGACAGGGGTTACTGATCGGGATTTGAAGCTTTCAGTTAGCGGGAAGTGTGAGGTCATTGTCAAAGCGGAGTTTCGGCGTTCCCAACGTACGAGGGCCCCGATTCCTAATTTTCTTTATCACCATTCGCCCCCCTTTTTTTCCCTTATAGACCGAAAACATCTAAATTGCAAATGTCGCAGGAGCCTCGACGGCAGTCATGTCTCGGTACGATGTCCTGAGGCGGGAAGAGGCCGTCGGCGCCGGACGCGCGGCCGCCCAAGCCGGTGTTGTCGGAGCCGCACGTTGGGGTGTCGGCTTCGCGATCCTGGGCGGCATCGGCTATGCCATATCGCCGATATATAGGGGATTGACGATTCAATTCAAGACGTATGAGGCTCCCTCATTTTATGTTTTCTCTTTCGACTTTTACCTCATTCAATCCCCTCATACAACCTCTTCATGTGTTTGCTTAGTCTTTTTTTTCACAAACTATTACTAACATTGCCGTAATGACAGTTACATTCAAATGTCGGGCATGGTCTTTGGCGGCATGATCGAGGCAGACAGGGGACTCAGGAGATTCGAGGCTGAGCAAAGGTCGCGGAGGCGAGCGGCCAGGAACCAAGTCGCGTGGGAGGCGTATGAGAAGGAGTTGAGGGCGCTCGAAGGTGAAGAGGATATGAATTTTCCGGACCAAAGGCAGGGAACCGAGGGCAGTCAAACCCTTAGCAAGCCAGGTGACGGAACAGACTCGAAGTAAAAAGAGTCTTGAGGAGACCAGGATCAGGACTGGACATCCATAGCAATGTACAGGCTGGTCCAAGTTATGCACTCCGACTCGGTGCAATCGACGCACTCCTATATCATGTTTGGTCTTCAATTGGGTCCAAAAAAAAACCATGCAAAAGATCAACAATCATCATTATATTTCATCAGTCTATTTATCGTGCTAAAGCAATACGCATCGCAGTCCCGAACGCCGATGCCATGAAAAAACCAAACAACCCTAGACACACAGACTCTTGCATGGCAGGCATCGTCCGTGATTTCTCCGTCCCCGGTGATTATTCATTTTTTGGGTATCTCAAACTTTTTCGGATCCATATTCAACTTGCACAGCCTGACTACACAGCCACTTAGCTGCAACAGCGTCTGCACGCCCTCGAGGATCTTCATGTGCGCAAAGCCAATCTCCTTGATGAACTCTAGCTTGGTGTGTTCACTCAGCGTCTGGATCGTCTTGGTCACCTTGAACATGGTGCTGATGATGTCGTGGCTCGAGTAACCCAGCCCCCATAGCTCCCGCAGCGCGTCGAGCGCCGAGTCGACGTTGCCCTCGTGGCACGCCTTCAGCATGGCCTGGACCTTGATCGGGTGCGGCGAGTCGACGACCTTGAAGACGTTGTCGCCGCTCACAAACCCAAAACCAGAGTACGTCGACTGCAGGTTGTTGATGGCCTGACGCATGTCGCCCTCGGCGCTGAACACCAGCGCGGCCAGCCCGTCGTCGCTGTACTCGACCTTCTCGGCCTCGATGATCTGCAGCAGCCGTTTGACCACCTGTGCGTCCGTCAGGCGCGCATACCGGAGGATAGCGCATCGAGACTGCAGAGGCTCTATGATCTTGTTGGACTGGTTGCATGCGAAAGCGAATCTGGTCGTGTTGGAGTAGATCTCCATGGTACGTCTCAGGGCCTGCTGTGCGCCGGACGTCATACTGTCGGCCTCGTCAAGAATCACTAGCTTGTGTCGCCCTGCCGGGAGCGTAACTTTCTTTTGAGCAAATCCCTTGATTCTGTTTCGAACCACATCGATTCCTATAGGGTTGTTGGGGCTATCGTTAGACCATGCTGCCATCGAGTTCCGCGAGGCCACTGGCTGTGCATACCTCGCTCGTCACTGGCATTCAGTTCTAATACCGCCTCCTTGTATGAATCCCCCAGCAGTTGCCGGGCCAAGCAGAGAACACTGGTCGTCTTTCCGATACCTGGCATTCCCGAGATGATGACGTGCGGCATATTGCCGTCCTTGGCGATGATTTTTAACCGCTCGATCGTCTCGGTGTTTCCAACCACATCGTCGAGGAATACAGGTCTGTACTTTTCAACCCTGCGGTCGCCCATGAGGTTAATGGTAGTCCTTCTGTGGTAAAGATTCTGCAGGTGATAGTATATCTGCTCACCATGGTAGCTCGTAGTTTGAAACGCCATTTGTATTCGCTGATACGGCTTTTTTGGCTGCGGCTGTTGACGACTCGCCCTTCTCCTCGACGACTTTGGCTGGAGCCATCCTGATGTTTTGGTTCAAGATCCTGGAAAATGGTCTTCAGTAGAGAGGCGTTTTGTCTGATGGATATTATCTGCTCTTCAGTACTCTTAGGTCTCCTTCGCCGGCATAGAACTGGCTTGATTGTCTGGTTTCTGAATTCAATATGCACTCTACGCGATCAATTGAAGCTTGGCGCGTCGCGTTTGCGGTTGTTCGAGCGGAGGGGCACAGGTTGGGGACAAGCAACGCTAGACCAAATCGGGCAATAAAATATTTTGTTTTTATTGCACCAGGTACCCCAACCCAGCTAGCTATATAGGTTCAACTTCAGGTGCTACGGACGTGTATAGATTACCCACAACTTACCTTAGTTTTCATTCAAAGTACCTACGTTCTGTTAAAGAGGCATTATGTTCTCATTTCAAAATCGCCTCAAATAATCTCGTAAGCATTACGCCTTGAAATCCTAAACCCAGCTCATCCTTAGTTGCAGATCTGCAATTAGTACGCCTCAACTAATATAACAAACAGCCTAATCTTCATCGTCCTTGTTCAAACGCCTGTTGGCCTTTGGCTTCTGGCCACCCTTGAAATGTTTCTTCCCGGACATCAACCTCGCATCCTTGGGGTCGATACCATTCTCAATCGCCGCCATCTCCCTAGCCTTCCGTCCACTTAGTTGCTTCCCCGAGGCCATTCCCTGCTCAGTATACTTGTAGTTGAACGGCCGGTTGAGATGGCCAGCATTCCTTCCTGTCCCGAAGAATGTCTTGTCCAGCTTCTGTGACTTGGGCCCTTGCGGCAGAGCAAGGATATCCGTGCCTGCCAGCGAGACGGTATCTCCCGCGCTGATCGACATCGCATCCAAGGCGGCAGTAACAGCCAGCCTCCTCTTCTCGGGCAAGTTGGCGACAATATACAGCTCGTGATTGAAGTCCACGGCGTCGCCCTCAAATGTAGGAGGCGGCTCGCAATAAAGCAACTTACCATTGACATAATCCTTCAGGATATGTCTTGCTGCCTTTGACTCGTCTGGCGAGGCGTTTCCAGTCTTTGTAAAGCCACGGGCACGTGCATATGCAACTAGAAGCTCCTCTGCTGTTGGAACTCCCGTTCCGCCTTCCTCGGCAGGTCTCGTTTTGATGTTGATACCGTAGACAGCCTCCAAGTATGCTTTCGGGATCCTTCTGGCAACAAGAGCAGCCGGACCTGTGAACTCCCGCAGTTCATCGATAGGGAGGACGCCATTGCAGACAAGATCCGCCTTGGTGCTGGCGAAGTTAGGGAAGACAAGACCTGGACAGTCACAAAGTACAACCTTATCGCTCAGATGGATGGTCTGGAAGTGCTTGGTCTTTCCTGGGGTGGATGAAACTGAGACCTTCTTTGCTCCAATGAGGGCATTGATGGTTGACGACTTTCCGACATTAGGATATCCGACCAACCCAACTTGCATTTTCTGCTTTGGATCTGCGGTGGATGTCAGTAATCGAATCATGGGTACGTCAATATTGAGGTAACAATGAACATACCTGAGCTCTCCGGAGCATGCTTCAAGAAGATGGACTCCAGCTCCTCTACCGTGATAATCCTTGTGTCAAAATCTTCCTCCTCAGATGAATTTTCGTCTGTCTCCTGATCGCCAGACTCCTCCTTTTCTGCACTTTGCGCCACGGAAGCATCGGGGCTAAGCTTTGCGCCTCCATCTGCGGCAGCCGATTCTTCGGCTTCATCGTCTTCTGATCCACTCTCCAAGTCTCTAGCCTCATTGAGCTCCTTTGCGTAGCTTGCAGAGAAAAATTTGAAGGCAATTTTTGCGTCCTTGAGATACCTGGCCCACTCTTGCCTTTGCTTGAGCGTCATCATGTCGGCTTTGTTGATGAGTAGCAGGTTTTCCTTCTTGGGGTCCACAGACTTGACATAGTGATCGAGATCCTCGGACCGGAATAGCAGCGGGTTCCTGGCATCCACAATCTGGACGACAAGATCGGACCGCTCTATTACCCTCCACAGCTGCCTCCAGACTTCCAGATTGCGCTCAAACGGCGTCATCAGTAAATCGTGGCTCTCCGCAAGCTCGGCCAGTCCACGGCGCCAGTTGAGGAAAGCTTCTCGCTCCATCGCATCCAGCTGCTCCGGTGTGGTCGTCTCATCCCATTTTGGCCGCCTCGGCACCGTAAGCCTCTGTTTGTGCGTCTTGTGCTTCCCTAAAACGGCCCTTTCCTCCGCGGCGGACAGCAGATACGGATTCTTCTGGTCGGTGTGGATGATTTTGACGTTGTTCATCTTCTCGGCCGTGAAATCGGTGCCGGCCAGTTCGGCCGTCGAAAGAAACTCGTCTAGAGCACCTTGCTGTGTGACTGAGCGCATCTTCACCCATGCTGCTTCCTCTCTGTCGTTTGTGATGTACTAATCACATTGCAATTGTTTAGAAATGCTCTTGAACGCAGACTACCTGAGAGGGTAGCGCAGCCGTGTATATGCTTACCTGTTCGCCTGTGGCATGGTTGGTTCTGGTAACAGCACCAGCTTTCCTCCTGTCGGTGCCCTTGCCCTTGCCGAAGCGATCGTTCATCAAGGCATTTCCGAGCCCGACGGACGATTTGTCCTTGGCGCGAACCATGTTGAAGTGTTTGTCTCTGATATATCGCTGAAGAATATGTCTCTTGTGAGTAGAAACCGATGATATTTGTGGTTTTAGAATTTGTTTTAAAACTCAACTGGGAGTTTGGTTTGTCTCCGTCGAAACAATCGTGCTGAATAATTCCCAGATTGGTAAGTAGGCGCGAGGGGGGCAAATTCTGCGCAAAAAGTATGACATATAGCGCGGGGCAGGCGCTTCCAAGTGGTCGCGCAGGTGGGGGTTAGGGGTCCTGCACGGCCAGATAAGGCGCGATAAGAGCCCGACCAGGTAATTTTTTTTTATTCCCCCGCGCGTGCGGTCGGCGAATGCAATTTGCATGCAATCCATCAAAGAATGCTAGTCGACTTCTTGACGACCTTCACTCCACTAAGATAGTTGTTCTCGTGATTGCTACCCAAGTCAAAACACCTGAGTCCTCCTCAGGAATTCCCAACCGTTGCCGTATTCATAGCCTGTACATTCGACTACCGCCTTGCAATCAAAATGCCCAAGGGAAAGTGGATGTAAGTCTCCCTTTGGGTCGTTGCATCCTGACGGTCAACCTGGAAGTCGCTGACCCCATTTGCCATGCTCTCAGAGACAAGAAAACTGCAACGCACTTCACCCTAGTGCATCGACCTCAAAATGATCCTCTCATACACGATGAGTCCGCGCCATCCATGGTGCTCAATCCGACACAACTTCCTAATGCTTCCGGCAAGGTGAAGAAGTTGGATGACCTGGCATCAGAGCTGGGGTCAGATGCTCTCAGTATTCGTGACAATGAAGGAGAAGCCGCCAACTATGGTGTATACTTTGACGACACCGAGTATGACTACATGCAGCATATGCGCGATCTTGGCTCGGGTACTGGTGAGGCGGTGTTCATCGAGTCGACGGCTGGACAGCAGAACAAGGGGAAAGGAAAGCAGAAGCAACCACTGGAGGAGGCTCTCCGTGAAATGGAGCTCCAGGACAAATCAAGCGACTTGCTTGATGCCGATATACTACCCAGCAAGGATCTGACCCGTGCAACATATCAATCACAACAGGATGTACCGGATATGATTGCAGGTTTTCAGCCCGACATGGACCCGAGGTTGAGAGAGGTCCTCGAGGCACTTGACGACGAGGCTTATGTGGATGACGATGACGACATCTTCCAGCAACTGTCAAAAGACGCGAAGGAGCTCAATGAGCATGAATTTGACGACACATACCCGGATGAGTACGATGATGGCTGGGAATCGGATGCCACAGCAAAGCCGAACAATAAGTTCCGTGATGGTGATGAGGCACCGCAGCTGGTGGATACGAACGCACAGCCAACGGAGGGCCCATCGCAAGAGTGGCTGGAGGACTTTAAGAAGTTCAAGAAGGACCAGGGTGGCGAGGGTAGGAGTAGGGCAGGTCCAGGGGCAGGCTCAGAGATCCAGTCGTCAATATGGACCACCACAACATCAGGCGGCAGACGCAAGAAGCGCAAGGGTGCCTTGACCGACAAAACCGGCTTTTCCATGACATCCTCGTCGCTGGTCAGAACCGAAGGCCTCAGTTCACTGGACGCTCGATTCGACAGGATAGAGGAGGAGTACAACGCCGATATGGAGTCTGAGCTAGGTTCTGTTTCTGGCGTCTCGATGGCATCCAGTGTGACGGGACCGATGCGGCATGATTTTGATGGCATACTAGACGATTTTCTTGGAAAGCAGCCAAACAACAAATCGGCTGCTGGGAAAAGGGGCAAGAAACATTACAAAGGAGGACTTGCTGAGCTGGACGAGATCAGGAAAGGTCTCGGGCCTGCAAGGATATCAACTCGTTGAGATTTGTTGTGAATGTACCATAGTCTTTGGTCGCGTGATGTCAAATCCGTTTAATGAAGTTCTGGTCAAAGCCCGTGCTCGTTGGCGTTTCTAGACTAGACCAGATCGTTAATTGTCAAGATTGAATGAACAAAGAATGAAAAAGCCTGAATGCACCCGCTTTCGTCTATTGAGTGATACGTCGTTAACGTTAGACCGCCAACTTGTAAAACAGTGGGGTTGTGGGGCCACGGCAGAATGCCGCGAGCAAACCATTGGCTTTGAAGCGCTTGGCTGGGCGCGATCTTTGGGACCTGAACTAGCTCAAGCCTCAACTCTCGCAAAAACATCGCGACCATTCCGACGAGCCACGATACGATAATCATCACATAAGTCGCTCATCAACAAACGCCAAAAGAGATTGAATTAACAATTTATAAACACCGACGCCGGCCTGAAACTTGCAATCACCACTCGCTTTCGAACGTACAACACTCCCGATGATCGGCCTTCGCGGTCGCGTCAATGGCTTTCAGCGGAGGTAGCGTGGGGGGCATATTGGGCCAGGCCCAAAACCCGTTCACGCAACCTGGTAGTAAGTAGAACCCCCCAATTCCTGCGCTTCTGACGTCCTGCCTTGCCTGGAGAAGCTTGCGACAGGGGAAACACCAGCACGATGTCGCTACTCGGATTCGATGTCGGCTTGACAACAATGCCGGCGAGCCTTGGTTCGAGCTTCATGGGCTCATACCTCATAGTCTGAGTCCGGATCATGAGTTTGCAACATCGCATGACAAACTCTCTCCGCAAAGACGCCCGTGGCCCGGCATCCGATCCTTATCACCGAAAGCTGTGAGCTGCTCATGCATTCGCTGAAGCTCACCACCGTACGGCGCTTCGTCGAGGATCGGCTCGGCGGCACCACCCACATGCACCCGTCTACCCCATCCGCGCGGTCGCAAGCTGGGACAATTGTGACGGGTCGATGCTTCATCATACTGATAGACCTCTGCGCAGGGAGTCCATCTCCGAACCCAGCCGCGAATCCGTTCTCGTCTGCTTCTCAACAGGGCTTTCAGTCAGCGGTCAATCCTTTTGGCCAACCACCCGCTTTTGGAGCCCCCTCTGCGCAAGCTTCCAATGCATTTGGCCAGCCCTCAACGTCATCCACAACTCAGTCATCACCATTTGGGACACAGCAGAGCAATGCGCAGCCATCGCCGTTCGGAGCTGCACCGACCACCAACAATGGTATAGGTTTTGGAGGAGCATCAACCGGATTCGGCTCAAATGGCTTAGGATCAAATGGATTTGGATCAACCGGGTTTGGATCCAATAACACAGTCTCGAATGGATTTGGCTCTACCAGCCAAAACGGTTTCGGAAACTCGGGCAATCAGACACAGCCAGTTTTAGGCGGCTTCGGAGCACCAGCACGATCTGCGTCTCCTTTTCAACCATCGACCAACACAACCAACGGCGCGTCACCTAATCCTTTCGGCTCAACAGCTGGCGCAAATCCTGGATTTGGAGGTGGAACTGGTTTTGGAAGTACTTCAAAACCCTTTGGCGCATCCGCAGGGAACCCCAGTGCCTTTGGTTCAAGCAGCACACCTGGCGGCTTTGGAAATGGATCTGGAAACGGCACAAGGGGCAGGCAGAATGGGCTCAAGAAATCAAAACCAAACTTCACAGAGGCCCTTGAAGCCAAGGGGAGTTATGTTGTGCCTAGCAGCAACGGCGACTACCATGTGACCAGAAACAAACCACCAGGAGCCAGTTCTAGTGCGTGGGCACAGCAAAAAGATGCTCATCACAATCCTTTCAAGGCTCTCAGTGAGAGACAAGCGGACCCTGCAGCTGCTATAGCCAGTAAAGGCAAGTCTGCACGATTCACTGCTGCCGCTCCAGTTGCTACTCTTGATGAGTTCTCTACTGCGGTCAATAGCCAACTCAAGAAGGACAGAGTTAAGGATATGACTTTGCCCAACGACTTCTTTGAACCGGCGCAAAGACACAAAGCTCAGGCGTTCAGGGAGGCGCACCTCGAGGCTCACAAGAACAAAGTTCGGGAGTCACTTGAGAAAGGTGACCTCTTGGATGTCTACGAAAAGCAGATCAATCTGGAGGACGCTATCGACTTCCGTGGAACTTGTGAGGAGATGTGCCCTCTGTATGAGATTGTGATCAGGGTGGCTGAAGGGATTTCTCAGCTAGAGGAGAAGGAAGAGGGGCCAGATGGCACACTTCGCCCCTGTCTCGAGAAGTTCGTGAAGCGACACGCGCGCTCCTCGGCTGGTGACAAACCGCCACTACCAAGTGAAGTTCGTACGCTTGGGGCGCTCAAAAGAACGACGAACTATCTCTTAAACAACATTCTGCAAGGCGAGCATAACCTCAAAGACCGACATGCTTTCCTCTGGGACCGACTGCGCGCTGTGCGAAGGGATTTCATCTTTTACACTAGGATGAGACCGGAAGAGACTCTTGTTATGGTGGACATTCTGGAGACGATTGCTCGGTTTCATGCAGTCTCTCACCATCTGTTGGCTAAGAAAGACGCTGCAAATGCAGAATACTCTGCAAAGCAAGAGCAGGAAGCGTTCCAGAAGACACTCATTTCCCTCAAGCAAGCCTACATGGATTTGAACAAGCAAGGAATCAAGTGCGACAATGAGCCCGAGTTCATGGCGTATTGGATCATTTTCTTTGCAGATGATCCTTCGACCATCCGCAGACTGGATAACGAGATGTTGCAGAAGAACTGGTCCAACTCTAGCCAGGTGCAAACAGCTGTCTCACTAGTCCATGTAAGGCTGAATTTCAGGACGCCTCTGCAGAAAGGACAGAAAACCCCTCGTCAGAAGCCATATGAATACTTTCCCAGTTTGGCAATCGGTGAGGGAACTGCCTATTTTGACATCGTGGCTGATCCGTCGGTATCGTACACGATGGCTTGTGTTGCCGAGATGAGCTTTACTATGATTAGAGACAGGCTATTGAATAGCATGATTCAGGCTTGTGCGAGAAGTCGGGACTCGCCAAAAGACATTACGCCTGTAGTGCTACAAGAGTTGTTGAGGTTTGATACCGAAGAAGAAGCTGTGGAATTTGTGGAGGGTCGAGGCCTCAACTTCTCAGACGACGGAAGCTATCTCGTGTTGACAGACAAGACCCAACGAGTGATGGAAACCGCGGTACCGACATTTTCACGTAATATTGTCGAAAGAAAGCGCTGCAATCGGCCCCTGCTGGAGGTCATTCGTAATAATGTCTACGAAGTTGAGACTCCGCCAGACGCAGTCGAGACAAGGCATCCAGATAGCCCCGAGGGCATGTTCGTGGAGGACTTTCCAAGTTCAAGAACACAAAGTCCTATTAAGGCGGCTGTGCCACCAGTGTCAGCAAATCCTTTCGGCACCCAACAACAACAAAAAGCTACCACCCCTTCATCATTCGGCAGCTTTTCAAAACCGGCTACCCCTTCGCCACTCTTTGGCGCCCCTACTCCCTCCACTCAGCCGCCGCCCCCCAAGGGCTCTCACCACATGGGGATAGAGAGCTCGTACACGAAGGAAAATCCATTCGCATTTCTCAACGAGAAGAAGGAGACCGATTTGAACAAGGCCTCTCCTCAACCATCCTTGTTTGCGCCAAAACCGACCCCTCAGCCAAAGGCCCCAGAAGTTGCGCCAAGTGCAGGACCGCCAGCATTTCAGGTTCCATCTGCAAAACCCCCAGCACAGCCGTTATCTGCTTTGCCTCAACCTGGCCTGCCCTCGGTGGTTGGTTTGGGTTCAACAACGTCCAACGTAGCTCCTCAGGCGCCTTTGTTTTCTAAACCTGCTGAAAAGGCCCCTACACCTGTGTCTGCAAATTCTACACCTGCTGTCCCTTCTGCGGCCAGCTCAGCACCGCCTACCACTGGTGGAACAGCAAGTTTTGGGCTTGGCCAACAAGTAACCCAACAGCAACTTGCAGGGAGTGCACCTGTCTCCGGTATTCAGGAGGGGATCGCATCCTCAACAGAGAAGAATGGGTCGAAAAGTACAGGGGCTCCACCTAATAGCATTGCACCACCATCATCTCAATTCTCTATCAAACCGACGCCGCTTGCATCTTCTCCACCGGTGCCCAAAGTGAAACCCATCGAGGCACTGACAAAATGGTATGTTCTCGGGGACAAGGGTATGCTTGAGGAATTCAGAGAGAGCTACATCGCCCATCTCGTTGGTGAGGTATTTCAGAAGCATCAAGACGAGGAACGGGAAAGGCTCCGGAAAGAGGAGGATGAGAAGTCATGGGAGGAGGCGAGAAAGTGGAGGACATACAATCTAGGGTTGAAGTTTTTCTACAGGTGGCGTGATATTGCAAGAGATCGGGCGCTCAGTCGAAGGGCGAGGGAAGGAAAGGAGGCGATGAAGGCATATAGGGAATCACAGTTGGCGAAAGCCAGGGAGGAAAGAGAGGCAGCGGAGAGGAGGAAACGAAAGGAGGATGCGATGCGGGCGAGTCAAAGGGAAAACGCTACTAGCAGCTTTTTGGATGACTTTCAGGTGCGACAAAGTCAAAGAAAAAGCTCGCTGGCTAGCATGGAGGGCTTCAGGGGCCGGGAAAGCCGCCGCAATAGCTCACTGAACAGCGTGGAGGCAGAGCTCCTCGCTACTGGGGTGTTTAACGGGGTTCGCAGCGACAGGCTGGCTTCGTCGGGAGCGATTCGGGATGACGCGAGCGACACCGACTCGGTCGCCGAAGCCCTTCTTGGACCCAAACCTACCAACACCAGCTCGACTGAGCCTCACCCGGACAACAAAAGATCAAATATGCTACGGAACTGGCGAGAAAGCCTCTCGAGGTCAGCGTCACGGGTCAAGGAAGGTGCCATGGCCGTCTTTTCTTCGAGTGCAAGGGAATCTATAAGACGGGGCAGTAATGATATGGACGACGACCAGAGAAGTCAAGTCTCGGTACCCCTGTCCCGTACTTCCAGCCTGAGCCGCTCACTGCGATCCAAGGCCAGAGTTACCAACTTCTCGGGCGTTACCAAGAAGCGAGCTGCATCGCCGGCCGGAAGCCTCGATCAAAGGCTGAAGGTACCACGAAGCAGCGGGCTCAAGACAAGCCACTTCAGACTTCGCGCCATGGGAATGGTTCACATGCCAAACGGACAATACCTCCACGAATCGATCGCTAAGCCAATGCTTGAGGGCAAGCGGTTCCACGGCATAGGCGACTACGGGCTACCTGCCGTGGAGGGCGGTGACAAGCTCGAACTGCCCGAGCAGGACGGTGATCTTCCAGCGGAGCAACACCAACGACGGTATTTACCCCATCACCAATCCCGGCTTTCGACCTCTTCGCTCAACAGGTTCGTCACCTCGCCGCCGTCGACATACAAGCGCAAGATTTCAGACCTCGATGGGGTCGGCAGCAGGGATGCCGATGCACGTTCGGTGCAGAGCCTGGACATTGGCGGCTCCTCGGCAGGCAAGAAGCAACGTATGAGCGGGGAAGTGGTGACGAGGAGCGGAGGATTCGACCTGGCCGAGACGGAGCGCATCATCCGCGAGATGCGCCAGACGGCGGCGCAGATGGAGGAGGGAGAGGCTTGGTACCGAGAACAGAGCGCGGCCTTTGGGAGGGGGGAGAGTCCCTGGGCCAACTAGCGGTTGCCTAGGGGGAAGGATGGTTGAAGCACTGCTGCACCAGCGAGGTTCTGCACTTGTACTGCCCAAAACAACAAGTGGTGACCTGTGTATTTGCACTTTGAGAGGAAGTGCCTGGATTCTTTTCTTTTGACTTGTCTTTGAAAGCATGTTTATCCAGCATTACGGCAATCTATTATCTTTCTTTTCTCTTTGACCGAATTGTCACATGTTTCTTTTCTCTGTACTTGTGAAATCTGTTGAGACTCTGGGTCAGAACGTATCAAATGCTGTTCCGGCTCGGCCAAGCTAGTTGTAGAGTCGTACCTGCAAACAATACAGATGTTGATTCTCCCAGTGCCTTGTGCTCTTTTTGAAATGGTGTAGTTGATGGCTTACAACGCTGTGTTTGAATACTGGTCACCCTCGACGGGCTATTTCGACGTGCGGAGGGGCTCTCTGTCACAGTTTTCTCAGAAGCAGTTCCGACTGGGCTTGTGGGATCTCGAAGGTCCAGCAAGCCCCAATACTATGGATCTGCAATTTTGAATGTTTCACCGATAATCTAGAGCCGTTTCTTTCAAAGGACTGACACTCTACAATATATACTCAACGCCCGTTCATTAAGTAAGAATAGGTACGCAACGAATACTCGGCATTGTTTGCTACTAGATATGCAAAAAGAAAGAAGAAGAAAAAAAGGAAAAAAGTATGAACCAAACTTGGCCATCCCCAAACCCAAAAAAATCAACTCCATCACCCTGCGTCAAAAGCAGGACAGACATCCACCCTCCTTCCTCCTGTCCGCCTTCAACTCAGCGTCACTTTTCGGCTTCTAGACGGGCAGGTTCTTCTCGGCAAACCGCCAGACATCAACGTTGTTGTTGGTCAGCCACAGGAGGTGCCTCTCCCAGTAGCCACAGAGCGGCTCCTCGGGCAGCACAGGGACAGCGGGCAGCTGCAGCGGTGTGCCTTTGCTTAGGACCATGCTGGGGTTGAAGACCCAGACAAAGTTGCCGTCACCCTCCTGCATGTCGTACAGCTCGTCGGTCGGGTAGCCTGGCGTGTCAAGCTCCCTGATACGGAAGTCAGCGAGCTCCTTCTTGTCGATTCCACTGCCGCGCTCGACCCTCCACAGGGCCTTATCCGACTTGGGGTCGCCCCCGGCGCCGACAAGCGGCTCGCACCGCCACTTGCCCTCGTCGTCCATCGAGAGGCCGCCGCATGAGAGTCGCACGCGCACCGAGCTGTGAACGCGCTCGCGTGTCCCAGCCAGCGGCCTGTCAGTCTCCTTGTTGGTGTCCGGGTCCGCCTGTCGGTAGCGGCCCGGGTGGCGGAAGCCGGATCCTATCAGTGCCTGGATGCGGCTGGGGAAGTGAATCTGGCCCAGCGCCCAGGGTCGCGCGTACAGCACGTCAGCCCACCGCGAGTCTTGTGGCTTTTTCTTTGGCGTCCCAGTCGGGTGGCGCTGGCGACGGCATGATTCGCCGTTGCAAGCCGCGGTATCCCGCCCGGTAGGCCGCGTGCCGAAGCGGTACACGGGATCGTTGGCCCACGGCATCGGTCCCTTGATCTTTTCTGGTGTCGAGAATATGGAAGGGAGGAAGGAGGGGATGAGCCTTTCCACGGCCTTGGGGGTGACTGCCGGGAAGGGGTGGACGGTGGAGTACCTCAGGCCGTCGAGGAATGTTTCGGTGAGACGGTCGCGGTTGAACTCGACGCCACAGAAGGATGAGAGTTGGTCGGCCATCCCTTTTGTTTTTCTCAGAAAGTCAGTCAAGTTCATAGTTGGCATCACCACTAAAGCCGATATCACATCAAGTCTACTCACACGCCAGTGTAATGTTGGCCATCTGCTGGTCGTGGTTCCCTCCACCAACATCGCCGTGGCTACCGGGGAACCACACCTGCTTGAGATATGTGACCTTGTTTTCGGGGGCCTTCTCCCAAAGGGAAGGCCTGTAGGCGTCGCGAGGCTCGTCGAGGGCCAGTGCTTGGAATGCGTACTCGACATGCTCCGAGATGCGCGTGTTGGCGAACTTCCACTGTACGGCCGAGCCATGAAGGCCGAGCACCGAGATGGGCGGGATCCCGAGCGAGCCGACCGTGTCCCAAACGCCAATAGCCTTGACGACAATCGGCTTGGGCTTCTCTTTGGGGTCTACCTGTGTTTGATATTCACGAGTGTAGCCATTCTGTTTTGGTTTCCTCGTATGTTAGTCTCTGTTAAAACCACCACCCTAGTTTTTTTCATTGGTTTTTCTTTTTTTTAGATCAACAGCTGTCAAAAACAGTAACCATGAAAAAAAGAACTCACCTCAACCAGCCAATCCTTGTACGCCTTCTTCCTCTCACTCGCCCACTTGGCTTTGGCCTCACCCTTGGTGAGGTCCCAAGGCTTGAGGACTCCCTCGGGGCAGAGAAACTCGCCCGCGAGCCTTATCGCACTGGACAGGTTCTTGTAGTCATCAAAGATGCGGTAGAAGTTGTCGAGACCCAGGGGCCTCAACAGGCCCACGGTAGCGATCATGTCGGCGACGGAGCGGGCCGTGAAGGCGCCCCGCGAGAAACCGGTCAGGATGATGTCGTCGCCGTCGACGTAGTTGGTGCAGATGAAGTTGTAGGCCTCGCGCACATTCTGGGCCAGGCCCATGCCGAGACCGCCACCAGTCAGCTGGTCTGCCTTGAGCATGCCGGTGCCGACGCCGGCATCGTACCAGACTATCTGGTGTGTGCCGTCATAGCATGTTCGGCGGACGACGCGGGCTAGACGGGAGACGTTGGATTGTGGCTCGGCACTAGTAGTTGAGAATTGAGGGTGTTAGTTGGGGCCTGGTGTACTGCCGGACTAGTGACGAAGGGGATATGCATGCTTGTACTGATGTCGTGGAACCACACATGCTGTGCTTCTCCCGAGGATCATAATGAAAGGATGGTATGGGCTATATATAAACACAATTTTGCACTTACCCCTTGGCTCCTAGTGAGTCCATCCATGATCCATCACAGCATACAATTAATCTCTTGAAGTGCGTTTGCCTCCGGGGCATCTCATCAGGGTTGCAAGCCATGATGAAGGATAGGAATATATGACGTCTAGGTTCAGGTGTAGTTCTTCTCTAGCCTTTCTATTCTGTGAGGCCGTGTGTGGAATATTATATTGGATTGGTGTTGGTTGAAGATGTTTGAGAGATATCAGACAGTATTTTGTCTTCTTTTTGAGACCAAAAGACGGTAGTAGGTAGATATGGATGGTATTTATGGGTAGAGATGGATTAAATACAAAAGCCCGCCTGTGATTTAATCAGAAACTCCTGGGAATTTCATTCTTACCCGGAAAGTCTCTGCTCTTTTATGAGCCACAGCCAGATCGACCATATGGTCACAGGGCATATCTCTCATACGCACCTTCCCACTGTCCCACGCATACTTTTGCATCCAAAGAAAGTAGGTACCTCTCTTGGTAGGTACCTATACTCTGTACTGCACATGCCTACCTACCTACAAATGAGGGTTGCACAATCGTGCGCCTCTTTCCCACCGCAGATAGTCGGTCTCGTGCCTTATTGGTGGCCCTCCCATGTTTACAAAAGCTGCACGCCATGGCTGCCTAGTCGAATTTTGATCGGGCTGACACCCAGTTGCAAGCTGAAAAAGAAACTAAAACAACAAAGATCCAGGGAAAAAAGTTATTGATTGGGGAAAGAAATTGAATCACGGATTTGTCCGACAGTGTGTGGATATACTCGGTCAATGCGGTCAACTCCGCTTTGGTGGCTGAGTTGGCATGAGCTGAAAAGATGCTTCTTTTTTTTTGCGGAGTCTTGGTCTTGATTCGGATGAAGTAAGCGGCAACCGAACCAACTACTCAAGAGAACCTATAAGGCTGCAGGGTGGGTTGTTGGCGATTTTGGGATGGGTGGTGGATCGGCAGTGCAGTCTGATGTAAGACTGAACAAAAGTGCCCAGAGACAGCAATGCTCGGTCAACTAACTATTGAATCAGTAGTACCTATTCCGTACCTATGTATACCAACCAACCTTACATAGACATCCAGTCACGCATACCTGTACTTATCACCGATAAGACAACTTACACTTACACTTAATGCCGAGGTTGACATGTTGTACAACAAAAATACGGGTACAAACACCAAGTGGCTTGTCTTTCTGAACTACACTGTACACGTATTATTATTTTTTCCCCTTTGTGTGTCGTGCTTCCGCTTACCGCTTCGTGCCGCAATGGCTTGTGCCGCATATCTTTTCTTCTGTCTTCTTTCGGTCTTTTCTTTTCTTTTCTTCCTCACTTTATCACAGTATGGGTTGAAAATTCCGCCCGCTACCCCAACATTTTTTTTTCTTTTTTTCGTCTTCATCTGACCCTACGTACATGGCTGATAAAGGACATAGCCACTTCTTACTGGATTACCCGCTTCCTTCCAAGGTATACAACTTTCTTTCTCATACAGCAAAAATAAAGTCAATTCCTGTAAGCCTCGTCCGCCATATCACAGTTTGCCCGTCGGCGCGTGCTCCGTACCAGTTGCAACAACAGCAATTCAGTGCACACTTTGTGATCTACAACGACCGAAGAGAAACCCAAGAAGAAGACGCCCGGATTCCAGACCTTCCAACCTTGGGAATGTCTTTGAGCCTGGGCATGTCTCAGATGCAGAAACCAAGAGTTAGCGGTGAATAGACGTTTTTTCAAGACATTCTGGTTATTTAGGCACACATTATAACTCGTCTACTTGAGGAGTGCTGCCAAAGAAAAAAAACGCACACACATAGACGCCCGATCCCCAACAAGCCACGCACCCCATATTCCCCCATCATCAGGTATCTCACTGTGGCCTAAACGCCTCGCAAACCGATCAAGTGACGTAAAAATTTAAACAAATGAGATTGTAGAACATACAAAACCTTTAGCCCAGTCCCCGCCACAAAACATAAAAAAATCATGCATGGCTGTTCAGATCCCCTTGCCCAAATCAACGCTTGCCAGGCGGCCCGGGAAAGCTAGTCTGGATTTCCATGCTTTCCTTCAGCCCCTGCGAGGTCTTCTCCATTGATCCCTTCCTCTGCGATCGGAGCTTTGGGCTCTTGCTTGGCGCCGGCGGCGACTGGTGCGGTCGATGCTGCGGAAACTCAAATTGTGGCTGTTGCGGCGGCTGCTGTGTCTGCTGCCCCGGCCATCCCCACTGCTGTGGTGGCGAGCTCTGTTGGTGCCAGATGGTGGGCTGCTGCTGTTGCGCATGCATTGGCGACGTCCCTGCGTAGTCGGCGGGCACGTACATGGCTACCCCGCCGCCCGGAAGGAGCTGCGTGGCTGAGGTAGGCGTCGCAGACACAGGCGAGCCACGCATCATGCCGGGCCCAGTGTGAGGAGAGTAGTGGGTGTTCCTGGGCGCCGCGGGCAGCGCCGTTGTCGTCAGTTGGTGCAGACCCAGGGCCTCCTTTTCCGATTGCGGCATTTGAGACAACTGCGCATGTGTGAAATGCCCAGGATTTTCAGCCACGGGTGACACGCTGGGCTGGTGCCGTGACACAGATGTGATATACTGTCTCGGCTGCGATTTGTCGTCCCTATACTCCTCGACAGGGCTGAAGTTGAAGGACTGTGGTGCCGTCGGGGAGAGATTCGTTTGGCAACGAAAGGAGAGAGGGCTCATCGGGCCATTGTCACGGTCCCCACTGTGCGAGAGATCGTAGCCAGTCGCGGGGTTCCAGCCTTGCTGAGCCGCGTTGGCGCGACGGCGGGCGTCACGGCGCTTGCGCACGCACACGTAGATAATGCCCGCAATTGCACCTGCAACAATAACTCCCGAGACGATACCTATGATCATGGTGGTGGTCGGCGTGGTAGATCCGCCCTGGGCATGCGAGCTATCGTTTGTTGCATCTCCACTCAGAACGCCTACCGGCGTCGATGCAAATATGGTGTCGTTGAGTCCCAATACCTTGCCGGGGCCAGGCCGCTGCTGACAGCCTGCTCCAAGGGCGATGAGACCATTGCGGACGACAACCTGGTCTCTAAACGACGCGATGCAAGTGAGGCACTTATCAAAGAATTCACCTGTCATGGAACTGCCATCGGCATTGCAGTAACCATACTCTGTTGACTTTTCCGGATCCATGTTGCCATCCAGTAGTGCGTCTTTGAGGGCTCCACAAGCTCGGGACGTCTGACATGGGTTTGAACCAATCTCAGTGTTGTTAGGATATCCGAATATGCAGTAGTTGAAGTTGTACCGCGTGTTGTCTGTATGTGGACAAACGTGTCAGTAAGATTGGTCCATCAGAGCAGTAGCCACTCGGCATGACTTACACAAAAACCAACCCTGATCCGACTCGCCGCCTTGAGAGTAACTGCTCTTCTCAAGGCAAGTCATACACCTCTTCCACTTGGTCCCTGTTGCCGTCTTGGAGTAGTCGTCATCTTTGCAGGTCATGTCCACGGGTCGAGTGACGGATGAGTTTGGGTTCGAAACATCCTGATCCTCCCGGTCAAGACAGACGGGCGCACAAGGCGAGTTTGGCGACACTTGCAAAGCGGATACACGAGCTGGGATAATGAGCAGTGCCGTAAGTGCGAAGGCGGCTCTTCTTCTGGAAGTCATATTTTTCCTGCTGGGTCTGGGTTTTGATGCCTAGTAGGTGTCTTGTCGGTTGAATGAAGACGTATATATATAGCTTCAGTCCTTCCTATTGATGTAATACCCAGGATTGAGCTTGTGATGATTCTTGCCGATGGCAGCGATCAGTGGCCAGCAACGGTCGCCGTTTAAAATATAATATTAAGATATGTAGTTACGGAGGATTTTGTATATTGAGAGAAAAGAAGTCGGAAATCAAAACAAGTCGGTAACGAGAGAATTTGGGTAAATAAAGCAAGATGGAGGGCTTGCGGACGAGGACATAGGCAAGGGACCGGAAGATATGTGCACACATTTGGGGGTGACGATCTCTGTATCTATGTAACTCAAGCTTCACTCCCAAGCTTTTTTACCTGGCCCCCACCAACACCATTCGAGAATGGCAAGATGGTGTGTAAGAACCGCCAATGGTAAGCACTCGAAGCGCCCAGGGACGAACTGGAAACTGCCAATTCTATGGTGCAGCGTCGCAGTGGTATACCATGCAAATGTGCGTGATGCGGGTTCAGCACACCAGAAAGGAGATGTGCTCAAGAGGGAGGTCCTGGCAGAAAGGGGAAAGTGGAGAGTAACCGACAGGATAAGCTGGCCAGTCGGGAGTAAGAACCGGCCGCCAGCGGCGCGCTACATGGGGATAGAATATTGGTGGGGTGCCTGCATGTGTGGTGATGGTGATGAGGGAATCAATCAAAGCACATCGAAACTTGGTGCAAAAATTCAATACCAGCTTGGTTATCGTGTGTTGTGGCCTTGGCAGACCCCAAATACAGGAACCCGAGCAGACGCGCAGAGAAGATGTTCGGTCATCTGGTCGGTAGGTAGGTACTTGGCAGCAGGTAGGTAGATATCAGGCCACATATATCACCTTCCCGAGTCGAGCGAGTCTTGTTGGTGTCGATGTTGGTCCATCATTTGGGCCTTGAGCAGCCCAAATAGGTTGAAATTTGTCAATCATTCAACATGTCCAATCAAGACTCGGCTTCTGCACGCAAATAAATCACCGACGCGGGGTTAGCCACAAAAGAAGCCAGTTGGTGGCCCGAACAGGGGAACTTCCGTACCGGCCAGGACTGATGGCAAAAGTGAGCATGGCACTTTTCGGTTGTACGACATTCCCACAAAAGGAAGGAAGCTCAAACTAGGGACGAGATGTGCAGCCCAAGGGAAAAATCGGATTGGGCGAATCAGGATGGGCTAACCGGAAAGTTCCATGGAAGCGAGGAGAGACGGATGTGTCCACAGGATGCTTGGCAAGCCAAATGGTCAATGTCAGAAAAACCAAAGGGCGTCAGGGCGCTTGCCTTGGGCGGCAGAACCGTTGTGTTGGGAAATTATGATCCCATTCAGTGCCATCTCGAATTTCCATCGTATAGAGATCGAGAGAAAAAGAAAAGAAAAAAAGAGAAAAGTGGTCGTGTTTTTCACGTTCATGCCCTTCTTTCCCTGCGGCCATGGCCTGGCCCGGTCTGGCCCGGACCCGCCCCCATCATCTGTATCGGTGTGATGGGATTCGAGATTTGCCCATAACTAGCAGATTATTGGGGGCCTCTTTCGTCCTTACCCCTGCTTCAACGCAAGCGCCCGCCCAAATGTT
The DNA here is from genome assembly GCA_031306095.1 of Pyricularia sp. CD86. Lineage (NCBI taxonomy): Eukaryota > Fungi > Ascomycota > Sordariomycetes > Magnaporthales > Pyriculariaceae > Pyricularia > Pyricularia sp. CD86. The sequence continues at coordinate 12,890 of JAVHJQ010000056.1, read as the reverse complement.
TGGGTCGTACTGATGGGGCAAAGCATACCTAGGATTGGCAGGAACAAAGGCATTGAACTTTGGTTGACTGTGATTGATGGAAGCGACAGCGGGCGCTTAATTAGTGCGCTATTCCTAATACGGACTATTTACCGCTCACATAAGATTCTAGGGGAATTACAGTCAACCTTCTTTCCTCCACCTGACCAAGTTGTTCAAAATTGCAAACGTTGGCAAGAGCTCCCGGTCCAAGGTGAAGTAAGTGTTCTTGATGACTTCGAGACTTGTTTGAGCTAAGCGATTGAACTGTCTACCTATCTTAACTAGATAAGTAGGTAAGGGTCACACCCAACTCATCGCACCCGTACTCTTTCCACAGAATGGTCTTTGTTGCAGTTTGGGTTGTACCGTACCGGTATTCCCATCAAAAGAAGGCAAGTTGTACCTATCTCCTACCTACCTAGGTACCTTCCCCAGTTCTCTAGCACCAAACTCCATGGCAAGGATGGGAGTGTTACACTTGATGTATTAAACATAAAATTTTTGCTAGTCGGGTTTGCTCCCAATCCTGTGCTTGTTGTACGCTTTATTTTCTTAATTGGTATCTTTATAGTTGCCCATCTCCAGAGACTCTAGGCTGTTTTGGTATAAAGTATTCTCGGCCTCTCCCATCAGATTACTTTTGGTCTTTGCGCAAACTTCTCAACCTACTTCGTCAATAATAACGTCCTTTCCTATAACCCCAAACTCGCCGACAAACATACACCTCCCTTTTGGACACCTCGCATGAAATGCCACCACGCCAGCCTCTACCGACGCGGTCGCCCCTCCCGGCGACGTCAAGTTGAAGTCGCCCGTCTGCACCAGCGGCGACGCCGGCCTCTTGTAAGGACCCTTGACATCAGTCGCGATGGCGTAGTTGACGTTGTACAATGTCGTGCTGAAGCAGTGACTGCTGAAGAGGATGGCATACGACCCGTCGCTGGCCCGCACCAAATTCGGCGCCTCGACCAGCGGGCCGTCGCGATCCTCGCGGTCCAGGATCTTGACCGGGCTTCCGATCGTGGTCACGCCGTCGGCTCCGACTTCCTGCAGCATGATGGGCGTTGCCACCAGCGGGCTTACTGCGTTGTTGCAGTCGCCGCCGTGTCCTATAGAGTTGCCGTCGATCTTGTAGACGACGTATCGTTTTCCCGTTGCCGTGTCGAGGAACCCCGATGGGTCGATGACGCCGCCACTATCAAGGTGGCAGGCCAAAGGCTGGTCTAGCGGCTTATATGGCCCTAGTATTGAAATGCTGGTCGCTGCGCCTAGGCAGTGGAACCTCGAGTCCTTGGCCAGCTCGCCAGAGTAGTACATTACGTATGTCCCGTTGCCGACTATCCTGACATCTGGTGCCCAGGTGTTCTGCCCGCCCGTGGTCCAGTTGCCAGCGCGAGGCAGTGGCTCCTTGTCGAGCACCGTCCAGTTGCCCAATGGGTCAATGGCTGTCGCCACTTGTATATGTTTGTTGTTGCCGCTAGTTGCAAAAGCGTACCACTTCTTGTCCTTGTCCTGGATTATTGCAGGATCGGCGAAGTCGGTGTTTATGGCCGGTTGCTTGGGCACCTGGGGGTTGATGAGCTGCAACAGACGGAATTGTCCGTCGGTTAGGTTGTTGTCACCTCTGTCGCCGAGCACCGGTCTGTTGAGCATGAGGCATGCCAGGCTTGCTGCCCCGAGGATCCGTATTATCACCATGATTTTGATAAACTATTTAGTCCTTCCCTTGTGTCGAGAACCATCTGCCCGTCATCTGATGGGTTAAACGGACTTTAAATCTCAGATTAAGTATACGACCTTTCTTTTAAAGGATGTTTGCCATTTGTGAAGTACATCAGTCAGGTACCTTCAGTCAGCCGGCACCATAGTTCCATGTCGGCCGGGTTCGAAACTAGGCCAAGATGGGTGGGCGTCGCAACCAGATGGTTCATCTCAACGAATGACATTTTGCGGCTCATCTGTTGATGGCTGTGCTTGTATAATCGAAAAATTTCACTTGCCTCTTGCGCGCCAAAACCCAGGTGAAACCCGGAACTCGCGTCGTGGTAGAGATGACCCAGTCTGTCATGAAGAAGTGGATGCCTGGTTTTGGCTGCTTTTCCTCGTTTATATTCATTTACCTTGACAAGAGGGCACCAACCCAGTCGGATAGCCAAAATATGCAAAATCTTCTACTTTAATCTTTATAATTACCTAGTTCCTATTGAAATCCTCTACTATGTTCTGTGTTATTTTTGTCTTTGGTGATGTTGGTTTACTCTCACCAGCTGAAGCTCGACGCCCACTTATCTGCTTACACCACTTTTAAGTGGCTCTGTCATCGGCGGTTTTGCCTTTACGTTGCGGGAGGGATGACAATCTAGAACGATCGGATGGTCGGTACCTGATCTGATTCAAGTAAGACCCTGCAGCCCAATATTATCGTCGGATGCGAAAGGAAGGGTTCACTGATCGTCTCATGGGTAACGAGGTTTATCCCTGACCCATACTATCTACCTGGAGCCCATCGTGCTGTAGCAAAAGCTCCTTTTCGTCCGATCGCCCAACTGCGTAGGATATCCAGGTCGACACTAAATTTCATTCATCAACATGCCGCCACAGTTGACACCAGGACAATCATTCCAAGACATGTAGTCAGATGAACTTGCTTGTCATAGTTTGAGGGATACTTCGAATGGCTGTTTCCATGATACAGGTGTGTGTTGCAGTTGTAGCAAGTTGTTATAGTTTTGGGGTCAAGGTGTGCTGCCCCGTGCCTCATGGTGAAAATACTTGGCTGACGCGCATTCCTCGTGGCACATATGAGTGTGAGAAGCTTCTCCTGCTGTGTTTGAAGCCTTGTTGGTCTAGAATTGTGTCATTGAAATAGGTTGAGGTATAATACTCATTACTGGTTCTTTTCGTAAAGACGTACTAATGCACTGCTTCGAGTCAAAACTGAAAAGAAAAGGCAGTGCTCAAGAAAGCTTAATTCATGACAGGAGTCAAACGACATGAATGTCTCATGGTCCATAGCGTGAATGCCATTGATGAATGACAAGGTCTTAAAATAATATTAAGTCTGCCAAGACCAGTACAATAATGCGGGGACCGACCAATGTCAATATGCATCAAATTGCTTGGGGGCTTTATCTCTTTGTCGATCCGGATGCGGATAATAATAATATTAAGTTTATATTTTGTGGCCAATGATTTCAGGAATGAGAAGTAAGCCAAAACTAGGAACACGGCTTTCCTAGCAAGTAATCTTTGTTTAGGAGAGCTTTTGTTGCCAAAATCAGTGTATTCGAGGGGGTCAGGCGCGAAACAGATCAACTTTACGGTTCTCATCACTTTCATGTACCAACGCCGAAGTGGTATTCGGTTCCATCAAGAACATTGAAAACATGCTTTCGATAACTCCTCATATTACATATTCACTTGTTTGGGCAAATCTTGCTTGACCCAAGATGTCGGCAGGGGATGTTTGCGTGCCGGCAAATCGTCAAATCACAAGATCGAGACCCTCCCTCCGTTGCCACTGTTCAAAGAAGAAGAGGCATTTGCAGCCAAGTTCAACCGATTCCCGGCGCATTCCTGACCAAATTTCCTTTGTCTTCACATTGGTCACTAACCCGGGAGCAAAAGAAATGCTGCTCTCTTTGCCTACCTGATCCAGAAAAGATACCAAATCGTATTTGCGCCACGGCAAACCTGCAGGAGGTTGAAAATGTTGTGCACTGCTCTTTGTTCGCTGTGTCTGGTAGTCATGGGAGGCAAGAATCGGGCCTCCCTCGCTGATAAATGGACGTTAACAGAACGTGAAAATCTTGATCCCTCATTGACACTCAATCCTTCAAGCTGGGTCTTCCAACAAGAGGTGATACAATTTGACCCTTTGACAGAGAAACTAATCTTGCACGCTCCAATTGTATTCAGCAGCATAAAAAAACACCACGGTTCAAGCTAGCAACCAAAAAACTACCGCCATGCTCATCAAACTCACCATAGTGGCCGCTGTGGCCATCCTCGCCCTCACCCGCCCGGTCCTGGGCGAAGGACCAACAGCCAAACCGGACACAGTGCGCGTGCCAGTCCTCATCGAACGCGGTGGTTCAGCGCAAGCTGCCACTCCCGCCTCACCTCAGCTCACCTTCTCGGCCAAGTTCACCCAGAGGCACGACGAACCGGAGCAACAAGACAAGCCCGCCGTCGTCAAGGATAAGAGCGGCAGCAGGATCAGATCTCCCCCGACCCGCGGCCATCAAGACGCAGCCCACCGCCCGCGAGGCGGCAGGGCGATGGCGTCCAAGCTCGAGGGCCGCAAGGAGATCAGGTCTCAACAGCAGCGACTGCGGCCGCGGGGGAACCAAGTCGTGCCCCGCGCCGACGAGGCAGCTGATGGCCAGGGTTGCGCTGCGACGGCGGTGGCTGGGTCGGTCGGGAGGAGGAGTGCCAGGTTCGTGCAGATGCGGCGTGGTCCGGCGAGGATTGCACTTTGAGACATTGGTTTCATAACAGTATGAATCCCTCTTATCTTGTGAATTACTCGATGAACAACTGCGGCAACCGAGAAAGAAGGGGAGGGGATTGGCGGTTGTTTCAGATCCGTTTGCTTGTTTTTGTTGTTTATCTAGTCCAATCTATAGTGATGGCGGTAATCTGCACACGGGGTAATAAACATATCTGTCATGTCCCCCCTAACATTTGAGGGTTAGCTGCGTTCAGATCGTAAGCAAGTAGGTTTTGGCGTCTCGGCCCCAGAGCGACCCTGAGATATCTCGGTCTTGAGTCGAGTCAGCTGCACCACGTTGGCTGTCGTTCACTCCTCCTGAAAAGGTGACGTGGCGCTAATGATTAATGACTCCAGATCGAATGAGATGGTGTGACAACTCATCGGGCATTTTGTCAATATGTAGCTTGTGCTTTCAGTAGTGTTGGTCGAGGTTGACTTGGTGCTGCATGGCGACAATGGTGACGTGATCAGTAAAGGGGAAGCAGGAATCAAATTCAAAAAGACAGCAGTGACAAATGCAGAACCCTTATAAAGAACACTATCCTAACGCCCATTAACCCCAGCCCTGAATGTGATCCTTGGGTCTTTTCTTTTGTAGATCAAGTACACTTTTCCAGCCCATGATTGATGAAGCATGCTCGACAAAACCGCCTTACATCAAAGGATCTGAAAGTTTCCCAGCAACGCACTTGGGCAGGTATCGAGAGACAATGACTGGAAAACAAGAATTGGTTTGAGCGACTTCGAGAGAGACTAGTCCAGATAATTTAGTCGCTGTCCTCTTCGGCCGCAGCCTTGGAGGCCCTCTTCTCCTTCTTCTCCTTCTTCCTGCGCTTGCGTTCAGCCTTCTCCTCTGCCGTCTCGCCCTCGTGCTTTGACTTGCGCTTCTTGCCGTCATCCGCGTCGGCTTCTGGTTCAGCGTCAGGAGCGGGAAGAGCCTTGGCTGGGCTCTGCGTGGTAGCGGCAGCCTCGTCGGCAGCAGGCGCTGCAGCATCAGGGGCAGGGGCGGAGTAGTCTTTGTAGTTCTGGGTCCACTTTGATGGTGTCGCCTCGTTGGGGCGGCCGAACTTGTCGAGCTTGCCATCGGCCTTGAGCTTCTTCTTCTCACCGGCCACAGGACCAAGACCCCAGCGGCGAGGGTACAGGTCACGCTCCATAATGCAGCGCTTCACCTTGGCAACCACACCGTGGTCGCAAGATGAGATCTCAACTGTTGACATCTGAGCGATACCAATAGCAATAGCCTCGCCCTTGGTGGTCATCAAAACGACCTCCTCGTGAAGCTCAATATCGGCCTCTGAAGCAAAGGAAAAAAATGTCATGTTAGTGAATTTCCATTTTGCAATACATGAAAGCAGAAACTGAACACCAACTTACCATATCTCAGAAGACCAGGCAACATGAGTTTGGCACCATAGCACACAGCGTTGACGGCGCTGTCCTTGACCACAAGCCTCTTGTAGGTAGTGAGCAACGTCTCCAGAGGCTGGATGACCTTCCTCAAGTACGACTCGTCGCGGGTGTTGTCCATCAGCCACTGGGCATCCAAGACGTCGTGGAGGGTGTGCAAGTCCTTGGTCTCGTCCATAGCACCACTCCTGACACGGCGAAGCTCCTGCATGTGAGCTCCTACACCCAGCATGAGACCCAGATGAACACACAGAGTCCGAATGTAGGTTCCAGCCTCACAGCTGACCCAGAAAACACCGAGGTGGCGGTCGTTGTCGAACTCGATGAGCTTGCTCTCGTGAATGGTACGGATACGCAGCTGGCGCTTGACGGCCGAGATGAGCGGCGGGCGCTGGAAAAGGGCACCCGTCAGGGTCTCGAGTGCGCGCGCAAATTCGGGTTCGCCGCCAGGAACCTTGTCGTGAAGGCGAATCACGCACACGTACTCCTTTCCTGCTCCCTGCTGCGACTTGACCAGCCTGGTGGCACGGTCAATGCAAACAATCAAACATCCTGTAACCTTAGGGTCGAGAGTGCCACTGTGCCCCGTCTTCTCACACCTGCATCAAAAGTTCAGTTGTTTAGTATGCCGCCTAGTCTGTATGAAGAGCATTGGTAGTCCTACCTCAAGATCCTCTTGATCCACGCAACAACTTCGTGACTAGAAGGGTTGGAGGGCTTGTCGAGGTTGATCACACCGGAGCTGATGTATGACTTGATGTCCCTGCGGAGGGGCGTGCTGCCATTGGGAATGGGTGTGAAGTGTCCGGTCCGAATGTGCACTGGAAAAAGAAACATGAGTTCATGTTAGCAGGCTTCTCATCTCTACGCGGCGCGCGATTGGGTTCAAGGCTGCAGGCGCACGCACGTTTGTCGTAGTTCTTGAGAAGAAGCGGCCAGCTGCTTGTGTCGAGGGCAGGCGTGACCTGTTCCGGCTTAATGCTGAACTCCTCATCGACCTCTTCGTCCCTCTTCGCCAATGCGAGAGCGTCCTTGTTGCCGCCCATATTGATCGTTTCGTGCCTGGCACGTTCCTGAAAAAAGCCTTTGCTTTTACCGCAATGTTGCAGCTGTCGAGCACAATATGAATGGGACAATGGTATCCTGTCCACAGATCTATCGCACCCTAACAATTGGAGGTGCGAAGTGGCCTAGCTGGGCGTTCCTGATGTAATTCCTCCTTCACGATAGCTTCGATCCCGAGATAGCAGAGCTTCCAGATTTTTTTTTTTTTTCTGCCGCCCGCCCACCGAAAAGCCTGTGGAGCTCAAAAATTTCCCCACACTTGACCAAAAAAAGTATGTGTGGCTGGAAGATATTGGCTTATCGATAGAAACAATGGCAAGCCACATAAACCCACGCAAGCCACGCAAGCCACGCAAGCCACGGTCGACTTGCACCAGCTGAGGCCGCACGTGAGTTCCACGCACCGTTCCCAAGACCAGACAAGATTTTTGCGACCGGCATAGCGTTGTTCTGGTATTGACGAGGTTCCGACCCAATGCATGGGCGCATTTTATTTCGACATCACATGACGTTTTGTCGAACAAGGCTCTGGTTTTTGTTCAGACAAGGTCTGGGTGTTTTTTTCTCCGAATTGCTAATACTTCAAGTAATAAATGAAGTGCTTATACAGTATCAACTCAAAGTCAATGGATTTCATATCGTATGCCCGCCGCCCTCTGCAATATTACCTGGACTTGTTTATTACTTAGCATTTGCACATTCTCTTGTCTCTGCCTTGCATCCTTGCCAAAATTGGAAAGCTACTCTTTAGGAGGTACCTACTTACTTGTAGACGAGTCGACATTGAAGCAAGAGGGATGGCAGCATCTCAACGTCAGCCTCATCCGTTTAATCGAACCCGTCTGCTTGCTGGCGTGCAGCTATAAGTAGCGTGTCTGGACAAATGGGAGTCTGTAATTCATTGGACGCTTGCTTCTTCAGCTTTTCTGTCACATCACCAACGACTGCAACCGAACGACTTGTACTTACTGACTCGAGGTCATCACCGGGTAGCAAAATCCGTGAGACTAAGAGCCGTACCAATCGGCTGACAGCCAGTCTTTTACGACATGCTCCAAGATGGCGTCTGTCAGTCACTAGGCTAACTAGTCTTGGATTAGCTAGATGAACCTAAGTCTTAGCAACGGCGCCAACAGGTTTCCATCACTAAACCTGGTTTACCCACAAGGTCGGTCGTGGGTCCCAATGGGGCTAACTTGTTCGAGTTCAATAGCTCTTGTGCCCCTCCCCGGAAGACAGGGTTGCAATCGTTGGGCACCATTGCCACGAGGTCTCTATTGTAGTGCTACGTACTATAGAGTTTAGGAGTTTAGGATCTCGACCAACGTCAGTTTCACCGAGCATCGAAAGAACAACTTGCAGGCCCTTCTGGTCGCAATGCAAGCTTGTTTGTTTCGTCCAGCCGCAATCGACTCCGCACACAAGGGTTTCTATGGACGGCTTTCTTCCGGCTTGGCTCCGGCTTCCCCTGCTGCCGAGGTTCACTAAAAGGAGCCTTGACACCAACGTCGGCGTGGCGCTCTTTGTTAGATCTGGGGCAAAATGTCTTACTTAGCCCACCAGCCTTGCAGCTTACCTACCGGCCGGACAACTCTTTTGTTATGCCCACTTGCCAAATATCGAAACCGACTTGGGCGAATCTCGATTCCCAAGTCCCTGCTCTGTAAATCGCGATCGCGCACCAAGTGGAACGATCTCTGTCTAGTTGTCCCCATCGGCATCATCGAAGTCTGTGGGTATTATTTACCGGCGAGAATGTCACATTGCAACTCGGTTTTTCTCCTTATCAAATTACCCCTGAATCAAACATGCAAGGCATGCTTGTCCACATCATGCAGACATTGCCCATTGTTTTTTCTCTTTACAGTAGTATATTCGCCAAAATACTTACTTCTGCTACTTGCTGTATGCAGGAGCACTGACAATAACAGCACCATTAAGTATGCAAATATGGTATACAGAACTTGAGCTAGGCTGCTCTTTGTAGTATTGGCCAAATTTGTGTGTCATGCATGCTACACAAGGTAAAATTTTCACGTTTGAATCATGAATTGCTGTTGCACAGATTACCGTTTGAACAGGAACCACGAACTCCGTAAAGGAACCACCAGGAAAAACTTAATCGACCAAGTATATTAATACTTTATTACCGTACAACTCTCAGTATGCTAACTGCCGCTACATTTTCCCCAGATTTTCGTATTTTCAATTTTCAGTGAGCAAGGGGTCCTTGAGTGTATCCATGTGGCCTTCGTATTTCCTCTTATCTGGTGTCTGTTTGGTGACACAAGGCCAATGTTACCTCAACCGTCTTTTTGTACCTTTTCAGCTGGAGCATATTAGATGGACTGCTAGCATGGAGATCTTATGCAATTGCCTTATTGGCCTGACAAAACTCCATGGAGATCCATACCATGTAAGGGACCTTGCAAGTCTGACTTTTTTTTCGGTAAGATTAGTCCCCACATGGGAATACTAGTAGTAGTTAATACAGTTGCTGTCGAAGGAATCCTGGGGCAGATTCTCAAGGTCGAAGTGACGTATCATAAAAACACTCGCATCGCGACGGGTCTCAGACAGGGTAGCCCTTTTTATCCATTGTTGCGAGCGACGGATACTTCCCGAGCAGAAATATTGTTATGCTCTCTTGGCACAACGCCTCTGTACGCCACTAAGATTTGGCGTATATAAGATAGCTTGGAGTGTCCCGTCCCTTCGGTCGTAGAAGTAACGTAGTCCGGGGGAACCCGAGCGCCATCCGACTATTAAAGCTTCATTTCGCGCCCTCCGTTTTTCTTCTTGTCCCACAAATCGGGCCCCTAATGGCTAGGTAGGTTGTACTATTATTATAAGTCTTGTTCAAAAAAAAAAAAAGTCAAAAAAAAAACTGTTTGGTTCCTTTTCGTGCCATCCGGCCAAGGGATCTTCAGCTCATCCTTGGCAGTACTTGCTTCCGTCAGAACCTGACCCAAAAACCCGCGGTATTATAGTGTACTTGTGGCATATCACCGTCGTGCGCCGGCGATGAACGTCATATCTGTTGACAAGGAGCGATTTGACCTTGATGGTGATGAGGGCGCTGACATCCCGGACATCCCTCTCCGCAGGAGGCCAAACCAGGGTCGAGGCTCTCCGGCCGACCTGGGCTTGAAGACTGCCATGACATTAGATAACATCATAGCAGGAACAAGAGATCTCAACATGGATCCCGCACCAAGCAGTCCCATCAGCCACAGTGGGCTAAGGCACGGCGAAAACCAACACAGGGGCGGGTACGATTTGACATGACCTTTTCTTTTGCTTTCTTCACCATGTGCTTTTTTTCCTCTTCCTACCCAGGCAATACCCTGCGTTCGGAGTTTTCTTTTCTCTTGTAGGGGGATCAGCAGCACTAACTATACAGATCTGATGCCGATAGACTCGGCTCAAACATCAAATCACCACCGTCCACCAGGGTACGCTCGCCCGAACCAGACGTTTTCACTATGGGAACTCAATCACCGCCTCCATCAACATATCAGCCGAGTATTTTGTCCAATAGATCCAAGGCCGCTTCGACAGCTTCTACATATCTCAACACGGCGATATCACTGGCGGCACTTCAGACAAAAGCCGGCGACGATGACATGGCACTGGAGCCATTAATGGAGGAAGATGTTGAGCCGGGGAGTTTCGATCTCGTCGGGCCGGTCGTGGGAGAGGCTGGCTTGTACTCGTTAGAAAAGCGTTCCGAGCTGCTCTTCTCCAAGGAGCATCTACAGACGATTTTCGACGACCCCATAATACTGCAGCGTTTCACCACGTTCTTGTGTGCCCAGCGCCCGTCATCTCTACCCCTTTTGATTTACTATCTCGATGCGCTCAAGGCGGTCAAGGCTGTTCAGTACTCAAACGCGATTATCGAGGCCCTTGAACCGATCCCGGGACACGACTTCACTGGCCACGAAGTCACGGCGACCATCAACGAATCGTTGAGGCAGCGTGCCGACGCAGCCTTTGAAGCATTAGCTAGGGACGACCTGCCGGCGTATATCACACATGTCTGGACGCAGACCGTGAGCGTCTCCATCAGGAAACGTATAACCGGAACTCTGCCGCCGCACCTGCGCGAGATGTCCGAGGGTCTGGCTGAAGTTTTCTGTCTCACTGATCCTTCAAGACATGACAACCCAATCGTCTTTGCTTCTGAAGGTAAGTGACCAGCCAAAAAATGAGCATTTTTGAGCTTTCGTTGATACCACTTTTGTCACTGCGCCCACTTTATGCTGACCGTTCGCCACAGAGTTTCACCGAACTACGCAGTATGGCATGAACTATGTCCTTGGCAGGAACTGCAGGTTCCTTCAGGGGCCAAAAACAAATCCGTTTTCAGTCAAGCGTATAAAGGAGAAGGTGCTTGCAGGCAAGGAACATTTCGAGACCTTTTTGAACTACAGGAGAGATGGATCACCTTTCATGTGCGCACGCCCCCCTGATTGTATCGTTGGGGTCTTTTGAAATCCGGCTCCCTTGATGTGTTCTCGCAACTGACCATAGGCACTCACCCCTCGATTTAGGAATCTTCTCATGGTCGCTCCTCTGTACGACAGTCGCGGCGCAGTCCGGTACTTTATCGGCGCCCAGGTCGACGTCTCGGGTCTTGCCAAGGACTGCGTCGGCCTCGAGTCCCTGCGACGGTTGGTCGACGAGACCGAGGACAAGGAGAAGGACAAGTCGGAAGAGGGCGAACCGCAGGCCGAGAAGAAGGAAGAGATCCGCCAGCTCTGCGAGATGTTCAACCTGCAAGAGCTCGAGACGGTCCGCAAGCACGGCGGCTCCATGCACAGGCTGCACACGCACCAGGAGCACATCCAAGCCTCGGACGCCCCGCAGCCGCAGAACTGGCACAAGCCGCGGGTGTTGATCCGGGACGAGGCCAGCAGTCTCGGCGGCGGCGAAGACCGCGACCCGCTCGACGACCTCGACGACGACAACGACGACGAAGACCTCGTCCATCGCAAGGACGGCAAGACCTCGTCCGGCGCCAACGGCGCATCCGCGGCGAGCGCCGTTCCGCACAGCGCGCCGCCGCACTCGGCCCCAAGCGGCAGGCTGTCGGGCATTTTTGAGAACTACCTGCTCGTGCGGCCGTACCCGAACCTCAAGATCCTGTTTGCGAGCCCGACCCTGCGCGTCCCGGGCATCCTGCAGAGCCACTTCATGAGCAAGATCGGGGGTTCCTCTCGGGTGCGCGACGAGCTCACGGCGGCGCTGGCAGAGGGCCACGGCGTCACGGCCAAGGTGCGCTGGGTGGCGTCGGCCAAGACGGGCGAGGGCCGCCACCGCTGGATCCACTGCACGCCGCTGCTGGGCGGCAACGGCGCCATTGGTGTGTGGATGGTCGTCATCACCGAGGATGAGGACGGCGCTCCGGGGGTCTCGGGGACGAGGAGAACGCGCGATGCGCCTCCGGTCGACTTTGGCGACGGCACTGGCAATTCGCACAAGAAGCACGCTAGGAAGACCTTTATGAGTGGGCTCTATGGCGATGACGTCTATTCAGGGCCCGAATCGAGGTCTGCGAGTGTTGCTATGCCATTTCGGCACCCAAACGGAAGTATGATCAGCGGAACCAGGTCTAGCTCGCCATACACGCTCAAGATTGGCGAGGAGTGAAGGGTCTGAGCAGGACCATGGTAGTCTGTTTGGCTATCGTTGTAATACCTTGTTTGTGGTGGCTATAGTTTCATGTTTTGTTTTAGCACATTAATGATCTTCTTTTGGGTCGGTCGGTTTTTATAGGATTCGATAGTAATACCACTTCGTAGCGGCGCTTTATGATCCCATCCGTTACCAGAACCAAGCAAGCAAGGGTCAACTTTCCTGTTGGTATATATATTCTGTGGAATGGACTCAAGAG